>JBAMCF010001256.1:0-34571 GCA_037075285.1 Drosophila lutescens | reverse complement strand
AGCCTATAAAAGGGACGGCGCAGGCGCAGCTCGGGACAGACAACCAAGATACGCGAGCAAAAGTACAAGTGCAACCAGCGAACCAGAGATCAAGATCAAGACACAAGTGCGAGGATTCAATCGAGTGCGTGGCCGTGAGAGTACCATAGAAACCGAGTGCTCAACAACCAGATCAAGATACCACAGTCAAGACGCTAAGCCAAGGCTGAGACTGCAACGGTGAGATCTGCAGGACACAGAGATTGGAGTGGAGACGAGTGCAGGACAGGAGCAGAGTTGAGAAAAGGACGAGCTAGAGAAGGACGAGCTACCGGCAGGGTAAGCGCGGATCAAGAGTTTGTGCCAGGCGTCGGGGTTACGGTGAACTGACGATAAGGCTGAATCCCCGGATTTGACCTGTCGGGACATTTGTTTCTCAGGCTAGAGCCAGACCGACCACAGGGAACACGACGAAACAGGTTATCCCAGGATCATTCTGGTCGGACCCGAAAGGAAGGTTGTGCAGACTTTTGAGTCCTACAAGCCGGGTGGAACTGGAGAGTCGCCGTTGGAGAACGACGCCGCAGGAGTCCACACGTGGAACGAAGGGATACGAGAGCAGCGACGCCGTCGAGGAGCGCCGCCGAGAAACGCACGAAGTGAATCTTGAGCCGAGGAAGGCACGTCGCCGACCAGGCAAGCCGCAACAGCCAGCTGACGAAGAACCCAATTCCAGCGAAAAGTAAAACTAATAAAGTTTTCCGATTTGTCCCAATCGGATATCACTGCATTTTCTTGGGTGACGGGCAGTCACGCAATACAAATTTGGTGGGACGAACACACAATATCTCTGAGCTAGTCGCGGCGTTTACGTAGCGATCCAACAGTTGGAAACAGTTCGTTAACCGATCGTTTTCAAATATGTCGCATATTTTTCGGCATTTTTATACCCGTTACTCGTAGAGTAAAAGGGTATATTGTATTCGTGCAAAAGTATGTAACAGGTACAAGGAAGCGTTTCCGACCCCATAAAGTATATATATTCTTGATCAGGATCACTAGCCGAGTCGATCTAGCCATGTCCGTCTGTCCGTCTGTCTGTCTGTCCGTCTGTCTGTCTGTCTGTCTGTCTGTCTGTCTGTATGAACGCTGAGATCTCGGAAACTATAAAAGCTAGAAGATTGGCATTTTGCATGAAGATTCTAGGAGTTCCTACGCAGCGCAAGTTTGTTTTAAAAAAGTGCCACGCCTCCTCTAACGCCCACAATCGCTTGTATACGATTTTAAAAATTTAAATATTTCGGAAAAGTAAAAATGCAGTTTTATTGTGTTTAACAATACCTATCGAAATGTAGAAGAAATTTTTTTATATCGAACCATTCGTTAAAAAGTTATGCGTGATCAAAGTTTCTTTCTCCAACTCCCTCGCACTCCCTTTACCTGAGTAACGGGTATCTGATAGTCGGGGCACCCGACTATAACGTTCTCTCTTGTTGACTTTGGAATATCGAAAAAAATTCTCAAAAATAAAAAAAGGGCTTCCCAGGGGGCGGGGTTTTTTTAAGTCCTTAGCGAAATGTAAAAACAAAATGGAAATCCGATCATTTTTAGCGGAGGTACAGTGAACACCGCAAAACGCCTTTTTTAATAGTGTTCCAGCAATCGCTTTGCCACCGATACATTAACCGATAGTATCGGCTATAAAAATTAGTGGATGTCATTAAAATGACACTTTATAATATACAAAAGGTTTTAATTAAATCCATCCAACCAGTTTTAATAGGAAAAATCGCAAAGTTAGTCGATTTTTTGGTGCCAAAGACTCTACCCTTCTCACCTTCTGAAAAAGCCAATCGAATATTTGTAAAGTAGGTAGGCTTTATAATATTAGATGCCAAGTACAAAATAATTTTTTTCGAATAAATCGAAAACAAAATGGCAGCTGTGCAGCATTTCTTCGTAGGCCCTTTTTTGTTGAAGGGGATCCCTGGCCGGACAGATAACGTCCTTAATTTTTGAACTCGAACAAAAAGTCAAGTGTGGTAAGTTTCTATACATCAAAATATATTGATTGGTTGCAAAATGGTGAGTGATTGAAAAAAAGTTAAAATTTTCACGAATAAAAAACGTCACAAAATTGTTGATAAAAAAAAAGTAAGCAATATAAAAAAAATCCTACGTGTGTCGATAGACTAAGGTATTTTGAATATACTGTTAAAATGTCAGATCGATCGGTTAAGATTTGTTTGAGTTTGGTGTCCGGCAGTCTCCAAAAAAGTGGTTTCGAGGAAAAAAGCGTTAAAAGTTTAAAGGCATCGCCGCAGAATGGAAAATTTCGACACTTAGACACTTTTTCCGGACTCTATCTTATGGTATGTTATTTTTAAGACCCTAAAGATGTCCCCCCTTAATGAATTGTAACGAACTGTTTTCAACTGTTTGATCGCTACGTAAACGCCGCGACTAGCTCAGAGATATTGTGTGTTCGTCCCACCAAATTTGTATTGCGTGACTGCCCGTGACCCAAGAAAATGCAGTGATATCCGATTGGGACAAATTGGAAAACTTTATTAAGTTTTTCTTTTCGCTGGAATTGGTTTCTTCGTCAGCTGGCTGTTGCGACTTGCCTGGTCGGCGACGTGCCTTCCTCGGCTCACGATTCACTTCGTGCGTTTCTCGGCGGCACTCCTCGACGGCGTCGCTGCTCTCGTATCCCTTCGTGCTACTTGTGGACTCCTGCGGCGTCGTTCTCCAACGGCGTCTCTCCAGTTCCACCCGGCTTGTAGGACTCAAAAGTCTGCACAACCTTCCTTTCGGGTCCGACCAAAATGATCCAGGGATCACCTGTTTCGTCGTGTTCCCTGGGGTCGGTCTGGGTCTGAATCCGAGGATTCAGCCTTATCGTCAGTCCACCGTAACCCCGACGCCTGGCACAAACTCTTGATCCGCGCTCACCTTGCCGGTAGCTCGTCCTTCGCTCGATTCTGCTCCTGTCCTGCACTCGTCTCCACTCCAATCTCTGTGTCCTGCAGATCTCACCGTTGCAGTCTCAGCCTTGGCCTAGCGTCTTGACTCTGGTATCTTGATCGGGCGTTGAGCACTCAGTTTCCACGGTACTCTCTCGGCCACGCACTCGATTGAATTCTCGCATTTGTATACTTGATATCTGCTCACTGCGACGGTGTCCCCTTATTTACCTTTTTGCACACGGCTCGCTAGGGTCCAATGTCCAAGTGTGTCCCGTTAATTCTCTTTGCACACGGCCCGCTTCGGGTCCAAGGTCTAATGTGTCCCGTTAGTTCACGGTGCATCCTCTTTGTGCCGGATTTACCGTTCGACCTCATTGCCCTTTGGCGGCCACGGTCCAAGGTCCAGCGCGGTACCGTTAGTTCACGGTCTCTCCGCTTTGGCTGGGTCCAAGGTCCAGTATTTACCGGTGGACCTGAATGTCCTTGGATTCTGCTGCATTCTCGCTGCCTTCGCTGTTGCTAGGGGCTCTCCAGCCTCGAGATTTGTGGGGAGTTTTACGACTCCTCACAGAATCATTGCAAGCACTAAGAAATATGGGAATTATGACTGACACATGGGATCCGGTTCTAATTTTTCGTATGACAAGAAAAATAGACCGAATTACTCATTCTCTTTATGAGCAAACAATATTAGACAAAAGGGAAATTCAAACAATAAAAGAATTCCTTGCGTTTCTAGAACAACGTTAGAACAACGGATAGAGTGACAGTACAATGTACAATTCGTCAAGAAGGAGACTTTTGATTCCGGTTCATATATCAATTTTAATCTCGGAAAGATTAGTAAAGCGGTTATCGTTAAAACTATCCTCAACAAACTTACGCATTGAGGGAATTGGAGGCCAGCCGCGAATTAGTAAAGGACGCGTCAGTGTGTTAATAAAATCAAAGTATAGTGACATGGTGGCAGATCAACCCACTGAAGAATTAAAAACAAGAGAGAACGCTATAGTCGGGTGCCCCGACAATCAGATACCCGTTACTCAGGTAAAGGGAGTGCGAGGGAGATCGAGATAGAAACTTTGAACACGCATAACTTTTTAACGAATGGTCCGATTTGAAAAATTTCTTCTACATTTCGATAGGTATTGATAAACACAATAAAACTGCATTTTTACTTTTCCGAAATATTGAAATTTTTGAAATCGTATATAAGCGATTGTGGGCGTTAGAGGGGGCGTGGCACCTTTTTGAAACAAACTTGCGCTGCGTAGGAACTCCTAGAATCTGTATGCAAAATGCCAATCTTCTAGCTTTTATAGTTTCCGAGATCTCAGCGTTCATACGGACAGACGGACAGACAGACAGACAGACAGACAGACGGACAGACGGACAGACGGACATGGCTAGATCGACTCGGCTAGTGATCCTGATCAAGAATATATATACTTTATGGGGTCGGAAACGCTTCCTTCTCCCTGTTACATACTTTTGCACGAATACAATATACCCTTTTACTCTACGAGTAACGGGTATAATAAGCGAACGAAAATATTAAAAAACATCAATCTTGCGGACCCCCACTTTGATCGACCAGGAAAAATTGATTTTTTGCTAGGCGCAGAGCATTATTTTTACAATACAAATTCTGAGCAGATAAAAACGTATCAAGGTTTTCCAATTTTGCAAAATACAGAATTGGGTTGGATTGTTGCTGGAAAAGTTAACTCGAGTGCAAAAATGCCACAGAACTGCATGATAGTTTCCTCAGCCGAGGAAACGAAATCATCGCTGGAAAAATTCTGGAAATTGGACCAATTAGAACCAATAAGAAAGTACTGCGAAAAACACTTTCTTGACTATCTTCAGCTCGCACAAGAAAGGACCCGTCCAGAGATTAAAAGGCTTTACAACGAATTTTTGGCAGAGTACGAAAAACTTAGCCATATGAAGCAAGTGGTGCCTGAAAAGTTCCCGAAGGCTCACTGCTTCATCCTTCATCACTGTGTTCTGAAACCAGAAAACACTACTACGAAATTAAGAGTAGTTTTGGATGCCTCTTGTAAAACGTCATCAGGAAAATCTTTGAATGATGAGCTGCATCCAGGATAAGTTGTTCAGACATCGAAAAATTGTATCGCCAAGTATGGATGAATCCAAATGATCAGTTTAATCAAATGATTGTTTGGCGATATGATTCAAATGAACCAATAAAATATTATCGGCTAAAGACGGTGACCTATGGCACAAAATCAGCTCCGTTCCTGGCCATTAAATGCTTGGAACATTTGGCCAACTCAAACTCTGAAAAATGGCCACTAGGAGCAGCTGCATTAAATAACGATATTTATGTGGATGATTGCCTAACCAGAGCAGACACTGTACAGAACGCATCCAGAATTCAACAAGTATTAAATAAAATCCTGCTACCGTGCGGATTTAAACTAAGTAATAATAAGGGCAAAAATATTTATGCAAACCCAATCAATTCAACAACTGGATTGGGACACGGAAATATCAGTTTCCCTAAAGGATAGGTGGGAGGCCTTCAGACAAGATCTGCAACATTTAAAATTCCTCAAAAACAGGAGCCACGCATATTCGTGAATGCTTCTGAAAGAGCGTTTGGTGCGGCTGTGTACGTAAAAGCAACTTCTAAAAACATACAAACTGTACACCCAGAAAAAAATACGGACTTAAAACCCAAAAAATGGACTTAAACCAAGGTAATATGGACTAATTATACCCGTTACTCGTAGATAAAGATTTCCGAGAAGTATCAATGCAATTTTGTTGCGTATATTTATACCTATCGAAATGTAGTTTTTCAAATCGTACCATTCATTAAAAAGTTATTCGCAATCAAAAAAATGTTATATATCCATCTCCCTCGCACTCCCTTTGGCTGAGTGATGGGTATTAGATTGCCGGGACACCAACCCGACTATAGCGTTCTCTCTTGTTTTGGACCGAAGGAATCTTAGACTTCATTTAAGTCCATTGTTGGACTTAACACACTGACTTGTTTTAAGGCCATAATGGTCTTAAAAAAGTCTATATTACCCAAAAATTTTAGCATTTAGATATCCATCTAAGCTTACAAAAGCAGTTAGCCACTCGATAATTTAATAAGGGCGTAGCCCAGAGGAAACTATACCAGCTCCCGGTTTTTTTGAACCGTGTTCGAGTCCAGTACAAGACATGTTGTATTTTTCGACTATTGGAGTACTTCGACTTTTAGATACCCGTTACTCAGCTAAAGTGGGAGAGAGATGAATATATGCACGCGTCAAAGCTACTAGCGTCATCATGTAGTGGCTGTTTCATTTTTAGCTCATAACTTTTTAATTGATTGTCCGATTTTAAAAATTTCTTCTTCATTTCGATAGGTATTAATAAACACATCAAAATGGCATTTACACTTCCTCAAAATCTGTCAAGTTGTTGGCGCCAGGCTTTTTTTAAGTCATTTATGGCGATTGTGGGTGTACGAGGGGGCGCGACGCTTTGATGAAACAAACTTGCGCTGCGTAGGAAGCCCAAGAATATGTGTGATTAATCCCAATCTTCTAGCTTTTGTAGTTTCTGAGATCTCCGCGTTCATCCGGACGGACAGACAGACAAACAGACGGACAGACAGGGCTAGATCGACTCGGCTAGTGATCCTGATCAAGAATAAATATACTTTATAGGGTCTGAAACGCTTCCTTCTACCTGTTACATACTTTTGCACGAATACGGGGTTACGGTGAACTGACGATAAGGCTGAATCCCCGGATTTGACCTGTCGGGACATTTGTTTCTCAGGCTAGAGCCAGACCGACCACAGGGAACACGACGAAACAGGTTATCCCAGGATCATTCTGGTCGGACCCGAAAGGAAGGTTGTGCAGACTTTTGAGTCCTACAAGCCGGGTGGAACTGGAGAGTCGCCGTTGGAGAACGACGCCGCAGGAGTCCACACGTGGAACGAAGGGATACGAGAGCAGCGACGCCGTCGAGGAGCGCCGCCGAGAAACGCACGAAGTGAATCTTGAGCCGAGGAAGGCACGTCGCCGACCAGGCAAGCCGCAACAGCCAGCTGACGAAGAACCCAATTCCAGCGAAAAGTAAAACTAATAAAGTTTTCCGATTTGTCCCAATCGGATATCACTGCATTTTCTTGGGTCACGGGCAGTCACGCAATACAAATTTGGTGGGACGAACACACAATATCTCTGAGCTAGTCGCGGCGTTTACGTAGCGATCCAACAGTTGGAAACAGTTCGTTAACCGATCGTTTTCAAACATGTCGCATATTTTTCGGCATTTTTATACCCGTTACTCGTAGAGTAAAAGGGTATATTGTATTCGTGCAAAAGTATGTAACAGGTACAAGGAAGCGTTTCCGACCCCATAAAGTATATATATTCTTGATCAGGATCACTAGCCGAGTCGATCTAGCCATGTCCGTCTGTCCGTCTGTCTGTCTGTCCGTCTGTCTGTCTGTATGAACGCTGAGATCTCGGAAACTATAAAAGCTAGAAGATTGGCATTTTGCATGCAGATTCTAGGAGTTCCTACGCAGCGCAAGTTTGTTTTAAAAAAGTGCCACGCCTCCTCTAACGCCCACAATCGCTTGTATACGATTTTAAAAATTTAAATATTTCGGAAAAGTAAAAATGCAGTTTTATTGTGTTTAACAATACCTATCGAAATGTAGAAGAAATTTTTTTATATCGAACCATTCGTTAAAAAGTTATGCGTGATCAAAGTTTCTTTCTCCAACTCCCTCGCACTCCCTTTACCTGAGTAACGGGTATCTGATAGTCGGGGCACCCGACTATAACGTTCTCTCTTGTTGACTTTGGAATATCGAAAAAAATTCTCAAAAATAAAAAAAGGGCTTCCCAGGGGGCGGGGTTTTTTTTAATTCCTTAGCGAAATGTAAAAACAAAATGGAAATCCGATCATTTTTAGCGGAGGTACAGTGAACACCGCAAAACGCCTTTTTTAATAGTGTTCCAGCAATCGCTTTGCCACCGATACATTAACCGATAGTATCGGCTATAAAAATTAGTGGATGTTATTAAAATGACACTTTATAATATACAAAAGGTTTTAATTAAATCCATCCAACCAGTTTTAATAGGAAAAATCGCAAAGTTAGTCGATTTTTTGGTGCCAAAGACTCTACCCTTCTCACCTTCTGAAAAAGCCAATCGAATATTTGTAAAGTAGGTAGGCTTTATAATATTAGATGCCAAGTACAAAATAATTTTTTTCGAATAAATCGAAAACAAAATGGCAGCTGTGCAGCATTTCTTCGTAGGCCCTTTTTTGTTGAAGGGGATCCCTGGCCGGACAGATAACGTCCTTAATTTTTGAACTCGAACAAAAAATCAAGTGTGGTAAGTTTCTATACATCAAAATATATTGATTGGTTGCAAAATGGTGAGTGATTGAAAAAAAGTTAAAATTTTCACGAATAAAAAACGTCACAAAATTGTTGATAAAAAAAAAGTAAGCAATATAAAAAAAATCCTACGTGTGTCGATAGACTAAGGTATTTTGAATATACTGTTAAAATGTCAGATCGATCGGTTAAGATTTGTTTGAGTTTGGTGTCCGGCAGTCTCCAAAAAAGTGGTTTCGAGGAAAAAGGCGTTAAAAGTTTAAAGGCATCGCCGCAGAATGGAAAATTTCGACACTTAGACACTTTTTCCGGACTCTATCTTATGGTATGTTATTTTTAAGACCCTAAAGATGTCCCCCCTTAATGAATTGTAACGAACTGTTTTCAACTGTTTGATCGCTACGTAAACGCCGCGACTAGCTCAGAGATATTGTGTGTTCGTCCCACCAAATTTGTATTGCGTGACTGCCCGTGACCCAAGAAAATGCAGTGATATCCGATTGGGACAAATTGGAAAACTTTATTAAGTTTTTCTTTTCGCTGGAATTGGTTTCTTCGTCAGCTGGCTGTTGCGGCTTGCCTGGTCGGCGACGTGCCTTCCTCGGCTCACGATTCACTTCGTGCGTTTCTCGGCGGCACTCCTCGACGGCGTCGCTGCTCTCGTATCCCTTCGTGCTACTTGTGGACTCCTGCGGCGTCGTTCTCCAACGGCGTCTCTCCAGTTCCACCCGGCTTGTAGGACTCAAAAGTCTGCACAACCTTCCTTTCGGGTCCGACCAGAATGATCCAGGGATCACCTGTTTCGTCGTGTTCCCTGGGGTCGGTCTGGGTCTGAATCCGAGGATTCAGCCTTATCGTCAGTCCACCGTAACCCCGACGCCTGGCACAAACTCTTGATCCGCGCTCACCTTGCCGGTAGCTCGTCCTTCGCTCGATTCTGCTCCTGTCCTGCACTCGTCTCCACTCCAATCTCTGTGTCCTGCAGATCTCACCGTTGCAGTCTCAGCCTTGGCCTAGCGTCTTGACTCTGGTATCTTGATCGGGCGTTGAGCACTCAGTTTCCACGGTACTCTCTCGGCCACGCACTCGATTGAATTCTCGCATTTGTATACTTGATATCTGCTCACTGCGACGGTGTCCCCTTATTTCCCTTTTTGCACACGGCTCGCTAGGGTCCAATGTCCAAGTGTGTCCCGTTAATTCTCTTTGCACACGGCCCGCTTCGGGTCCAAGGTCTAATGTGTCCCGTTAGTTCACGGTGCATCCTCTTTGTGCCGGATTTACCGTTCGACCTCATTGCCCTTTGGCGGCCACGGTCCAAGGTCCAGCGCGGTACCGTTAGTTCACGGTCTCTCCGCTTTGGCTGGGTCCAAGGTCCAGTATTTACCGGTGGACCTGAATGTCCTTGGATTCTGCTGCATTCTCGCTGCCTTCGCTGTTGCTAGGGGCTCTCCAGCCTCGAGATTTGTGGGGAGTTTTACGACTCCTCACAGAATCATTGCAAGCACTAAGAAATATGGGAATTATGACTGACACATGGGATCCGGTTCTAATTTTTCGTATGACAAGAAAAATAGACCGAAATACTCATTCTCTTTATGAGCAAACAATATTAGACAAAAGGGAAATTCAAACAACAAAAGAATTCCTTGCGTTTCTAGAACAACGTTAGAACAACGGATAGAGTGACAGTACAATGTACAATTCGTCAAGAAGGAGACTTTTGATTCCGGTTCATATATCAATTTTAATCTCGGAAAGATTAGTAAAGCGGTTATCGTTAAAACTATCCTCAACAAACTTACGCATTGAGGGAATTGGAGGCCAGCCGCGAATTAGTAAAGGACGCGTCAGTGTGTTAATAAAATCAAAGTATAGTGACATGGTGGCAGATCAACCCACTGAAGAATTAAAAATAAGCGAACGAAAATATTAAAAAACATCAATCTTGCGGACCCCCACTTTGATCGACCAGGAAAAATTGATTTTTTGCTAGGCGCAGAGCATTATTTTTACAATACAAATTCTGAGCAGATAAAAACGTATCAAGGTTTTCCAATTTTGCAAAATACAGAATTGGGTTGGATTGTTGCTGGAAAAGTTAACTCGAGTGCAAAAATGCCACAGAACTGCATGATAGTTTCCTCAGCCGAGGAAACGAAATCATCGCTGGAAAAATTCTGGAAATTGGACCAATTAGAACCAATAAGAAAGTACTGCGAAAAACACTTTCTTGACTATCTTCAGCTCGCACAAGAAAGGACCCGTCCAGAGATTAAAAGGCTTTACAACGAATTTTTGGCAGAGTACGAAAAACTTAGCCATATGAAGCAAGTGGTGCCTGAAAAGTTCCCGAAGGCTCACTGCTTCATCCTTCATCACTGTGTTCTGAAACCAGAAAACACTACTACGAAATTAAGAGTAGTTTTGGATGCCTCCTGTAAAACGTCATCAGGAAAATCTTTGAATGATGAGCTGCATCCAGGATAAGTTGTTCAGACATCGAAAAATTGTATCGCCAAGTATGGATGAATCCAAATGATCAGTTTAATCAAATGATTGTTTGGCGATATGATTCAAATGAACCAATAAAATATTATCGGCTAAAGACGGTGACCTATGGCACAAAATCAGCTCCGTTCCTGGCCATTAAATGCTTGGAACATTTGGCCAACTCAAACTCTGAAAAATGGCCACTAGGAGCAGCTGCATTAAATAACGATATTTATGTGGATGATTGCCTAACCAGAGCAGACACTGTACAGAACGCATCCAGAATTCAACAAGTATTAAATAAAATCCTGCTACCGTGCGGATTTAAACTAAGTAATAATAAGGGCAAAAATATTTATGCAAACCCAATCAATTCAACAACTGGATTGGGACACGGAAATATCAGTTTCCCTAAAGGATAGGTGGGAGGCCTTCAGACAAGATCTGCAACATTTAAAATTCCTCAAAAACAGGAGCCACGCATATTCGTGAATGCTTCTGAAAGGGCGTTTGGTGCGGCTGTGTACGTAAAAGCAACTTCTAAAAACATACAAACTGTACACCCAGAAAAAAATACGGACTTAAAACCCAAAAAATGGACTTAAACCAAGGTAATATGGACTAATTATACCCGTTACTCGTAGATAAAGATTTCCGAGAAGTATCAATGCAATTTTGTTGCGTATATTTATACCTATCGAAATGTTTTTCAAATCGTACCATTCATTAAAAAGTTATTCGCAATCAAAAAAATGTTATATATCCATCTCCCTCGCACTCCCTTTGGCTGAGTGATGGGTATTAGATTGCCGGGACACCAACCCGACTATAGCGTTCTCTCTTGTTTTGGACCGAAGGAATCTTAGACTTCTTTTAAGTCCATTGTTGGACTTAACACACTGACTTGTTTTAAGGCCATAATGGTCTTAAAAAAGTCTATATTACCCAAAAATTTTAGCATTTAGATATCCATCTAAGCTTACAAAAGCAGTTAGCCACTCGATAATTTAATAAGGGCGTAGCCCAGAGGAAACTATACCAGCTCCCGGTTTTTTTGAACCGTGTTCGAGTCCAGTACAAGACATGTTGTATTTTTCGACTATTGGAGTACTTCGACTTTTAGATACCCGTTACTCAGCTAAAGTGGGAGAGAGATGAATATATGCACGCGTCAAAGCTACTAGCGTCATCATGTAGTGGCTGTTTCATTTTTAGCTCATAACTTTTTAATTGATTGTCCGATTTTAAAAATTTCTTCTTCATTTCGATAGGTATTAATAAACACATCAAAATGGCATTTACTCAAAATCTGTCAAGTTGTTGGCGCCAGGTTTTTTTTAAGTCATTTATGGCGATTGTGGGTGTACGAGGGGGCGCGACGCTTTGATGAAACAAACTTGCGCTGCGTAGGAAGCCCAAGAATATGTGTGATTAATCCCAATCTTCTAGCTTTTGTAGTTTCTGAGATCTCCGCGTTCATCCGGACGGACAGACAGACAAACAGACGGACAGACAGGGCTAGATCGACTCGGCTAGTGATCCTGATCAAGAATAAATATACTTTATAGGGTCTGAAACGCTTCCTTCTACCTGTTACATACTTTTGCACGAATACAATATACCCTTTTACTCTACGAATAAGGGGTATAATTATTAAAATAATTACTATTGGGTTGGCAGGAAAGTCATGTCGTTTTTTTTCAATATTTTCAAAGATGATTTATTTATATCAGGACTTATAATTAATCAATTATGTATTGGCCGTTTTGTTCGACCACTAATGACCATCTCTCGGGCAGCTGCATAATTCCGCGCTCGAAGAACTTTTGGTCTTTTCCAGCAAAGAATCGAGGCAAGTGGTTTTCGACAGCCTCATCTGAATCAAAGTTTTTACCATTCAAAGAGTTTTGAAGAGAGCGAAACAAATGGTAATCTGAAGGTGCTAAGTCCGGACTATAAGGTGGATGTGGTAGCACTTCCCAATTCAGCTCCGTTAATTTTTGCCGAGTGACCAAAGATGTGTGGGGCCTAGATGAATTGATGGTTTCATTCCGTCCCAGCAGCTCAAAGTGCACTACACCCTTCCAATTCTACCAAACAGACAACATAACTTTCCTCTGATGGATATCGGCTTTTGATGTGGCTTGGGCTGGGTCATCTTTCTTGCTCCATGATCTTTTTCGTTGGACATTATTGTAAACAACCCACTTTCCGTCGCCAGTAATGATCCGCTTCAAAAAAGGATCTTTTTTAATCCGTTGCAGCAGAGAATGGCAGATATTGATACGCTTAGTTAGGTGAATTTCCTTTAAGTTATGCGGAACCCAAACATCGAGCTTGTTTACGTAGCCAAGTTTCTTCAAATGGTTTTCAACCGTTGTATGCGACACACTGAGCTTCTCTGACATCTCCCGCGTTGAATAACGCCGGTTTTCATCCAGCAAAGCCTGAAGTTGTTCGTCAAAAACGGCCGATGGTCGACCAGAACGTGGGGCGTCTTTAACTCCAAAATCTCCAAGCCTGAATTTGGCAAACCAGCGCTGACATCGGCGATCACTCATGGCATCTTTACCATACACTTCGCAAAATTTTCCGCGAGCTTCGACCGCTTTTTTTCCTTTTCGGAAATAAAAAAGCAAAATATGCCGAAAATGCTCACTTTGTTCCTCCCTGTTTAATTTGCTATAGCTTCCACAAATGTTATCGAATAATTACCAAATTTTCATCGATAGTACCTAAGACAATAAGCTTTAAAACGATACTAAAAAGTGTGACCCTGGTGCTCGATTAGTCGAAAATAAATTAGATTAAAAACGATTACTAAAAAAAACGACATGACTTTCTTGTCAACCCAATAAATATAATAATTGTAAACGGCGCACTCTCTTACTGAGCTAACATCTCATATCAAGAAACATTTAAGATAAACATTGTTTATTTAACAGCATAGTTAACATATTTACAACTATTTATACCCGTTACTCGTAGAGTAAAAGGGTATATTGCATTCGTGCAAAAGTATGTAACAGCTAGAAGGATCACTAGCCGAGTCGATCTAGCCATGTCCGTCTGTCCGTCTGTCTGTCCGTCTGTCTGTCTGTCTGTCTGTCTGTCTGTCTGTCTGTCTGTCTGTATGAACGCTGAGATCTCGGAAACTATAAAAGCTAGAGGATTGGTATTTGGCATGAAGATTCTTGGAGTTCCTACGCAGCGCAAGTTTGTTTCAAGAAGGTGGTCTAACGCCCACAATCGCTTACATACGATTTTAAAAATTTAAATATTTAATGCAGTAATGCAGTTTTATTGTGTTTATCAATACCTATCGAATAATATCGAAATGTAGAAGAAATTTTTCAAATCGGACCATTCGATAAAAAGTTATGCGTGTTCAAAGTTTCTATCTCCATCTCCCTCGCACTCCCTTTACCTGAGTAACGGGTATCTGATTGTCGGGGCACCCGACTATAGCGTTCTCTCTTGTTGTGTTTATCAATACCTATCGAAATGTAGAAGAAATTTTTCAAATCGGACCATTCGATAAAAAGTTATGCGTGTTCAAAGTTTCTATCTCCATCTCCCTCGCACTCCCTTTACCTGAGTAACGGGTATCTGATTGTCGGGGCACCCGACTATAGCGTTCTCTCTTGTTGTGTTTATCAATACCTATCGAAATGTAGAAGAAATTTTTCAAATCGGACCATTCGTTAAAAAGTTATGCGTGTTCAAAGTTTCTATCTCCATCTCCCTCGCACTCCCTTTACCTGAGTAACGGGTATCTGATTGTCGGGGCACCCGACTATAGCGTTCTCTCTTGTTTTTTTAAAGAAATGTCAAAAAATATTTCAACATAGTTTGATTTATCTTAAACAAATTTTTAGTGATATTGTTTTTTGTTTGTGTATGTATGTGTTTTTTGTAAAATGGTGCAATTTACATCGTCTTTAATTGTAGGTTATTTTCCTTTTAGGGACACTTTTCCTAAAAATACATTGAATCCTTCAAAGACAACGATTTTAGTTCATCAAACTTGGGGCTGTCCATATATTATGTAAGTAATCACCAAAAGATTACTGTAGTGCAAAAAAAATTTTTTTTGGAATTGAAAGATATTAAGCTATCCTACAACGTTGCATACCAAATATTAAAATTACTCAAACGAGCCTCAAACGCTGCGTGAATTTCTAAATCAGAGCTTAATTCCAAAATGATTTTTAAAAAATTTGCCTGGTACATTTCATATATAATGAGCCTACGGTAAACAAATTACTTACTTCGGTTTCCCCATTTAAAAAATCATTACCAATTTTTCTTTACTTTATGGCAAAAAACCTTAAAATTCTTGAAAATATAAAAATAAAAGTATTTTTGTTTATAGACTAATTTTTTGGTAATATACCCATATATAGGTAAATTTTTTCATAAGTACCAAGATCGTAATATCCCTCCAAAAATTAAAAATTATTTGTTTTTAGTTTTTTTTTATTTTTGGTTTAAAAAAAAGTTTTTTTTGTATTGTTTATGGGCATGTGCTATTTTTTATTTTGACTATTTTTCACGCTATTAATTCCTTAAAATGTATGGCCTTAAATTGAACGTTTATGGCCATTTTTACTATTTATACCCGTTACTCGTAGAGTAAAAGGGTATATTGTATTCGTGCAAAAGTATGTAACAGCTAGAAGGAAGCGTTTCCGACCCCATAAAGTATATATATTCTTGATCAGGATCACTAGCCGAGTCGATCTAGCCATGTCCGTCTGTCCGTCTGTCTGTCCGTCTGTCCGTCCGTCTGTCTGTCTGTATGAACGCTGAGATCTCGGAAACTATAAAAGCTAGAGGATTGGTATTTGGCATGAAGATTCTTGGAGTTCCTACGCAGCGCAAGTTTGTTTCAAGAAGGTGGTCTAACGCCCACAATCGCTTATATACGATTTTAAAAATTTAAATATTTCGGAAAAAATGCAGTAATGCAGTTTTATTGTGTTTATCAATACCTATCGAATAATATCGAAATGTAGAAGAAATTTTTCAAATCGGACCATTCGATAAAAAGTTATGCGTGTTCAAAGTTTCTATCTCCATCTCCCTCGCACTCCCTTTACCTGAGTAACGGGTATCTGATTGTCGGGGCACCCGACTATAGCGTTCTCTCTTGTTTTAAGTTCACAATGGCCTTAAATAAACATTTTAGGCAATGTAGTCCATGTTTCCTTATATCTAGGAAATTTTTTTTCTGAGTGTAGGGTCTCTCAAAATAGACTATTTCTAAACGCTGGAGTGGATTATTAAGGAATCTTCTGGATTCATCATAAGGTCCGAGGCAAGTGACCTGACAAAGCATGCATCGCCGTGTTTGTATGTTTTGCGACGAAGGCGGTACATCTGGAAGTCGTTAGAGACTAAACAACTTCAGCATTTCTTGGAGCTCTAAAAAGGTTCATAAGCCGTCGCGGATAGTGCAAAAATTTATACTGCGACAATGCAACAAACTTCGTAGGAGCCAGCAACCATTTAATGGAGTTGAAGGACACCTTACACTCTCAGGAAGCAAAGAACTAAAGGAATACAATTTAAATTCATTCCGCCAAGATCACCTCACTTTGGCGGATTATGGGAAGCAGCAGTAAAGTCAGCGAACACATTATTATTAAAAAATGTGTCCACTGCTGATCTCACTTTTGAGCAGTTAAGCACAGTAATAACAAATGTCGAAGCTGTACTAAATTCCAAACCACTGACTCCAAATTCAGATGATCCAAATGATCTGACGGTCCTTACACCTGGTCATTTACTAATTGGAAAGCCACTTGTAGCACAACCAGATCCCGAGCCGCTAAAAATAAAACCCCTATCTGCACAGTGGGAAATGGTGCAGCGACTAAAACACACATTCTGGATGCAATGGTCCAGTCAATTCTTAACAGGCCTACAACCACATCCTAAGTAAAAACAAGAACATCAAAATGTAAAAGAGGGCATGATGGTAATTGTCAAAGAAGACAATGTGGCTATGCTTTAATGGCCCATTGGGCGGATTTTGAAGCTCTATCCAGGTTAAGATGGATATGTAGATGTTAACACTCCAAAGGGTATATTCATAAGAGCGATTCATAAACTTGCTCCACTATTTCGTCAAGAGGATCCAGGAGAAAAACGCAAGGAGATTAATGACGAGGATGAGAAGGATGAAAAGGATGACCAGGAACCAAAAGGTCAAAAGGCACTCATCCCCTCCTGTCAATGCCCTTGCTAATCCTTCTGCTGCTGTTACCATTAGCTGCAGCAAGTCCAACAAATATTGTTTAACATTTTCTATGAAATAAAGTAATTTGATTGTCCGATCGTGGCCTAAGCCATTTTTTAGTTTTGTTAAAAAATAAAAATTCGTGTTGGTAGTATTGATAACACTTAACATGAAATCGAATTGGCTAAAAATGCCTAGTATACCTATAATATACGTAACCTTTAATGATTACGGTCCCTGAAAAATATTATTTAAACGAAATATTTATTCGCGGGCAAAGTGTGACCTTATGTTAGTTGAATGTTGGTATTATTATTATAATCTAAAAACAAGAAAAAGGTAAGTAATAACATAAATATTGTTGTTTGAATATCTTAATTTCAGCGGGACAGAGGTTAGTACCACAGATATTTTCGCCATTAATAAATGTAAGCCTCCAGATGCACACAAACTCTGCATTTCAGTGTCACTTGAAATTTTTTTAATCTTCACCAGGGGTAAATGGTGTGCGGTATTCATTAAATGGTTGTATGAAAAGTACTTCAGTACTAACTTAGTTGTTTAACTTAATCAAAATATTACATTTATTTCAGCCAGGCCGATTGAGACTTCTTGGGACCAGAACTGTTGCGCTTGCATTTCCCATATTTGATATTTTCTTCTCATAGTTTTCATCGCCGACATAAAACAGCTGATCAGAGGGTAAATGATCGGCCATGGCAAACTAGGCATAATTTCTGGAGAGATCCCTTAATTTTGTATGGAGATGTAATAATGGTAATTACTATTATTATTATTCCTGGTCTTACATTCATATCTTAATTATTTTTGATATTGTCAGAAGACAGGCTTACAAGACATGGATACCTAAGACCTGAATTCGGCCAAGCAAAAACCGGGAATGGTTCAGGCACTAACAATTTTTAATTCCAATGCCTCGATTGTAAATATCATTAATAAATAGACATCACTATGGACGGCAGTCCATGTAGTGCGAAGCGCACAAGGAGAGTGTGCGAAGGCGACTACTATAAATAGCCGCAAAATTTAAAATCTGCTGTGATAGTCCGATCGTAATGAGTAATACACTAAATTAAAGGTATTGCTAAAACTTAAAGGATTGCATACCAAAACCTTAAGAACATCAATTGGTTTGGGAGAGAGAGCGGTGAAAGTGTAAAAGTGAAAATTTTGATCTGTTGGGTCTGGTGGGGATAATTGGCCCCTCGCACTACGTTAGTTGTATTTCTACTGAAAGTGCGCTTAATATGAGGGGTCATATCAGAAAATCGGACGCTTTGTTCAAAAGTTATACCGAAAACAAATTTGCGGGGGGCCTAGTCAAAATGATAATTTAATTCTGTTTGTCAGTTTATCAGTTTGTCTGTGTGTCTCAACATGGTTTTAAAGTCCTGAAAATTTGATATTATGTTCAAGAGCTCGATATAAGAAACTTTAGTTCTACCGATCGTCACTATTTTTTTTAACTCGTTAAGAGGTGTTTTTGTTTGATACAAATATTACATGAAAAAAAAGTTGTTGGGAGGGTGTGGAAAAGCAGATATTGCAAATAGAGGAAAGCCATAACTGAGTACGTGTGGAAAATCTATAATGCGGGAAGGCGAAAAACCAGTGGATTTTGGCCTGCATTCTACTGCCAGAGATCCAGATAGAAACCTCATTTCCCCCTTACTTTTTGTGTCACCCCCGTGTATTTTGAAACCAAAGATGGAAGAAATGTAAGGGGTGAATGAGGTTTAGTCCCTTCCGCTTAAATGGAGAAACCTGATGAAAATATGTTATTTTTCCAGAGGAATTTTCCGGGTGCGTTTGTTTATAGCTGCGCAATATAATTGCAAGTTTTGGCTGTTGTATATTTGTGAAGAAGTGGACTGTATTAGAATAGAAGTCGGAGTGGACTGTTTTTTGGAATATTAATTTAAAAATATATGCACGCAGCGAAAACACAGTACAAAACGAAAGCTGCCAATTTCGGCGGATCACTTTGAATTTGAAATGTTCACTGTGGCTGGATTATATATTTTTACACAAACTTGGGAAAAAAATGGAATTCATAGAACACGAATATATTTTTTTAAATAATATATAAAAATTGGCGTGTGGAACTGGAACTTTGAATTATTTGTTTTGTATGTGCACAATGCTTAAACAAAGTTTAAACTAAGGATTTGGAAATGTGTGAACGGCAATGTAATAATTTCGAGTGTACAAAATTTCGGGCACGGAAAAATGAAAAAATTGTCGCTCACAAACAAAAGGAATTAAAATATACAGTTGCGGTCAAAATAATAGTAGTGCCGTTCGCGCACAGAGTTTTTTCTAAATATTTTCTCTTTTTCTTCACGTATCCAACTCATTCTTTCTCAAAAGTAACTGTAATTATCCTCTCTTTAAAAATGTGCAGTTATGTTAGGATCTCGTCTCCCATTGTATTCCCTTTCGCTTTTAATTGCAAAGATGCACGTGTTGGGGTCAGTCAAAATAATAGTAGTGCCAGAGAAATTAGCAAGAATAATTAAATTTACTTCTTTTTAAACAAGGTTTGTGTTATTAAACAATACGTTTGGATGTTATTTATTAGTCCCTAGCATTTTTAGATCCCTCCTCAACACTTAGTCCTGGCTACATGGGGCGTGGCAAACACTGTACTGCCGAGAGGCGAGATCTGATTAAAAAATTAATTTCTGATGGAAAGACTTATGTAGAAGTGCAAAATATTATTGGCTGCTCCTCTACAATGTTTAGAAATGCTATTAAACATGAGCCAGCTAATGAAACGCGTGGGCGCCCGAAAATATTGAACAAAAGATCAGTGGATCGCTTGGCCAGACAGTCAAGGATCAAGCCATTCGCGTCCGCTGCATCACTAAAAAAACGTTGTGACTTAAATGTTAGTTTGGAAACAATAAGAAGGAGGCTTAGAGATAATAACCTCATTTCAAGAAGTCCAAGAAAAGTGCCGTTACTCACAAAAAAACGTGTCGCCAAGCGTTTGAAGTTTGCAAGAGAACACTTGACTTGGCCCTTGGAGAAGTGGAGGAATATTTTGTGGTCGGATGAGTCCAAAATAGTTAAGTTTGGAGGCCGTGGCTCTCGGCAGTTTGTTAGACGACCACCCTTATGCGCTTTTACTCCAAAGTATACCTTAAAAACGGTAAAGCACGGGGGATCATCAATTATGATTTGGGCGAGTTTTTCATACTATGGAGTGGGCCCTATATATTGGGTCAAAACCATTATGGACCGTTATCTATACGTCAGTATTT
The DNA here is from genome assembly GCA_037075285.1 of Drosophila lutescens. NCBI lineage: Eukaryota > Metazoa > Arthropoda > Insecta > Diptera > Drosophilidae > Drosophila > Drosophila lutescens. The sequence goes on along the minus strand of JBAMCF010001256.1, from coordinate 14,204 downwards.
TGAACGACGTGATGCTCCCATATGCCTCTGAGGACATGCCTCTTGTTTGGACGTTCCAACAGGACAACGATCCGAAGCACACCAGCAAACTCGCTAAAGAGTGGTTCGCAGCCAATCAGGTCGATGTCATGGAGTGGCCCGCACAGTCACCCGATCTCAATCCAATTGAGAATTAATGGTGTGACGTGAAAAGAGCAGTCTCGGAATTAAAACCAAGCAATAACTTTCAACTTTGGGAAGCTGTACAAAGATCTTGGATCTCTATTCCTCTAGAGAGATGCCAAAATTTAGTTAATTCCATGCATAGGCGCTGTGCGTCTGTTATTGCAAACAAAGGATATGCCACCAAATACTAAAATAAACCTTAATTATAGGTCTAATATATACATTTAAATATTCAATCTTAAAACGTTTTTTTTGGCTGTGAAATTTTATGAAACTTTTCACTACTATTATTTTGACCGAACAAAATGTTGTAAAATTACACATTTTTATTTTTTTCTGAAAAATTGTATGAGGTATCCTAAGTTGTTGTTTATTATTATTACCTTTAAACAGTTGAGTTTCATTGAAAATTAAAAAAAAATTGTTAAAACGTTTTTAAAGTTACTTTTTGGGGTTTCTAGAAATCGTCTGTGGGCACTACTATTATTTTGACCGCAGCTGTATATTAAATGCCGTTGCGTCGGATTTAATCGCTTTTCGATTTAGACAAGAAATCATACAACAAGTTGAACGAAATGGGGTTCGCGCAACTGGCTGTATGACCGGCAGGATATAAATAAGTTTCTGTATCTCTATGAATATATGTATAAATGCACCATGATCACAACCCCAGCGATGTCAGCTACTCTTACAAGAGAACTTCATTTCGTTCTTAAAGTAAAATAATTGCTATGGCTCAGATGACACATTCAATTTTTAACGTCAATTTATTGTAGCAATTTTTCTTTAATGGGACTTCAAACGAGCGCGAGAAAGAATCAAATATTTTTGGCTGCTCTACTACTAACACCAATAATAAAGGCGCGATATCATATTAATCCTGACTCGCTTGCACTTCTTTAAACTCACACAAATGAAAAATTGTCACAATAAATTGACGCTTAAAATTGAATGTGTCATCTGAGCATATCCAAAGTAAACCTGCCAATATTTGGAGCAGAACTAGAGAATTTATACATTGAGACCTTCTATCTATTGTAGATTTCTCTCCATTGATCCATTGCACCAAACAAGAGAAAGCTTTTATAATAGCCACAGTACCCAATGAACAAGTATATCCCGAAATCAATTCAAAAAAGTTGCTAGGTAATGTCACCATTTATATGATCTAAAAAATAATTAATCTGTTTTAAGTACACACAAAAAAATAACCAATTGTGCGGAGTTGAATAACTCCCCACAAATAAAAGCAGCAATAATTGCGGATGGCCGGCCGCTTACCAGTTACGGCGAATTAGCGTAGTAGATGCGCGGCGAAGAGAGAATGGAGAGAGACTCACAAATAGAGAGTTTGGAGACCAAGGAGCGGAGAAAGAGAGTTTGGAGACCGAGAAGTATAGAATGAGAGTTTGGAGACTTAGAGGTTGAGAGAGATAACTCTCACAAATAGAGTTTGGAGAGTCATGGCGGAGAGTGAGAGAGTGGAGACTTGGCGGGCAGAGCCAGAGTGCCGTGTGCAAAAGGGAAGTAACGGAACTGCACCGGAGTTTGGACTCTGCCGTGAACTTTGGACCAAGAGGACAAGTGCCACATCTCAGCAACGGAGCCACACACATGAGTGCCACATGCACCATACAAATCAGCGGGACTGCATCAACACGCAGAACTACAAGTTAAGGCCGTACGTGAAGGACAAGTGGGTCAAACAGGAACCACGGACTGTGGACCCGGAGTGGAGAGATGCCGCGGGCAGAGCGCAAGTGGGACATAACGGTACCCGGAGGCCCTACATAAAGCCGCCGGGCGCTGGCAGCTGGATCAGTCGATCACGAAGAGTCAATCTATCAAGATCAGTCCAGATAATCCAAGTGAACAAGGCAGCCAATACAAGTGAACAGCCAGTGAACAACAACAAGTCGAGTCGCCGGAAGCAACGCCGTGGGAACCTGCAAGGATCAAGATCGCTACGTCGAGACATTCGGGATTGGATCACCAGGAATCTCCGAATTGAGACACAGGTAGCTGAGGTCCAGAGGGCGTCACACGGCTGGGTCAAGGCGATTCGTTTTCATTCCTGTCCGAACTAAATCCTCGCATCTGGCCTGGAGCGTCAAGCCTGCGACAGGAAATCGTGAACTTGGGGAGATACCTATCAGCCAGAAGGGAGATCGGTCAATCGTCTGTGGTCTCGAGTGGAGAACTCCAGGAGAGCCCTACGGTTTGAGTCGTGTAGTCCCGGAGCGGCGTGTGTCTGAACCCCGAGTGCAACGAGCCAGAAGGGAGATCGGTCGATCGTTTGCGGTCTCGAGTGGAGAACTCCAGGAGAGCCCTACGGTTGAGTCGTGTAGTCCCGGATCGGCGTACGACCAAGACCCCGTGTACCAGAAGCCACGCTACGTCAAGCCACACAGCCACACACCACGACAGATCGAGCTACGAGGAAACGTCAAGGACGATAAACCAAAGGGTGAAGCTAGGGCGGAACGTTCGTTGGCACTAGGCGTAGAAGCGAAGTGAAGCGCTCGGCAGTATCCCTGCGCAACTTGGACTGCCAGCGCGATCTGAGTGGAACACTAGTGGGACCATCCGGGACAGAGCAAGGGACAGGCGGTGGTGCATCGAAAGGAGACATTCCTGGAGATCGCGGCCTCTGTTCACCCTAGTCTGAGAACGGTGACGCTTCCCTAAACCCGCGCAGCTGATCTCCTGGCGAGTCTAAGGCGCTACGAGTAGTGGTCGATTCTACGCAGCAGAGACGAGCAGCGCCGAGCATCTTCAGGGAGCTTCAAGGATCTACAGGGAGCTTCAGGGATTGTCGAGGGAGTTGCAGAACCGGATCACTCAGTCAACGAGGAGAGCACCGAGTCATCAAGGCGACCAGGAGGCGTCGACGACCACGAGCGGCCATATCAAGATCACTGTACTGTTACACCCGTAATAAACCCACTAAGAACCCGTGAATTCTGTGCTTTCTCACTGATCTACTGGGAGGTCACGTTTATATAAATTTGGTGGGACGAACACACAACTATACTGAGCTAGCCGCACGAATCTCGTAGCGAGCAGACATAAATAATCAGTTCGTTACACAATCTTCATAATTTTATAGGGACACAAAATTTATAATTTATATCTCTTGTACATAATTATACCCGTTACTCGTAGAGTAAAAAGGTATATTGTATTCGTGCAAAAGTATGTAAGAGCTAGAAGGAAGCGTTTCCGACCCTATAAAGTATATATATTCTTGATCAGATCACTAGCCGAGTCGATATAGCCATGTCCGTCTGTCCGTCTGTCTGTCTGTCCGTCCGTATGAACGCTGAGATCTCGGAAACTATAAAAGCTAGAGGATTGGTATTTGGCATGAAGATTCTTGGAGTTCATACGCAGCGCAAGTTTGTTTCTAACGCCCACAATCGCTTATATTCGATTTTAAAAATTTTAATATTTCGGAAAAGTAAAAATGCAGTTTTATTGTGTTTATCAATACCTATCAAAATCAAAGATCAAGGTTTCTATCTCCATCTCCCTCGCACTCCCTTTACCTGAGTAACGGGTATCTGATAGTCGGGGCACCCGACTATAACCTTCTTTCTTGCTTTTCTATGTAAACTTTTAATATTAGCTACCATTAAGACTTTTATATTTCATTTAGTGGTACTCTGTATCTCTATGAATATATGTATAAATGCACCATGATCACAACCCCAGCGATGTCAGCTACTCTTACAAGAGAACTTCATTTCGTTCTTAAAGTAAAATAATTGCTATGGCTCAGATGACACATTCAATTTTTAACGTCAATTTATTGTAGCAATTTTTCTTTAATGGGACTTCAAACGAGCGCGAGAAAGAATCAAATATTTTTGGCTGCTCTACTACTAACACCAATAATAAAGGCGCGATATCATATTAATCCTGACTCGCTTGCACTTCTTTAAACTCACACAAATGAAAAATTGTCACAATAAATTGACGCTTAAAATTGAATGTGTCATCTGAGCCTATCCAAAGTAAACCTGCCAATATTTGGAGCAGAACTAGAGAATTTATACATTGAGACCTTCTATCTATTGTAGATTTCTCTCCATTGATCCATTGCACCAAACAAGAGAAAGCTTTTATAATAGCCACAGTACCCAATGAACAAGTATATCCCGAAATCAATTCAAAAAAGTTGCTAGGTAATGTCACCATTTATATGATCTAAAAAATAATTAATCTGTTTTAAGTACACACAAAAAAAATAACCAATTGTGCGGAGTTGAATAACTCCCCACAAATAAAAGCAGCAATAATTGCGGATGGCCGGCCGCTTACCAGTTACGGCGAATTAGCGTAGTAGATGCGCGGCGAAGAGAGAATGGAGAGAGACTCACAAATAGAGAGTTTGGAGACCAAGGAGCGGAGAAAGAGAGTTTGGAGACCGAGAAGTATAGAATGAGAGTTTGGAGACTTAGAGGTTGAGAGAGATAACTCTCACAAATAGAGTTTGGAGAGTCATGGCGGAGAGTGAGAGAGTGGAGACTTGGCGGGCAGAGCCAGAGTGCCGTGTGCAAAAGGGAAATAACGGAACTGCACCGGACTTTGGACTCTGCCGTGAACTTTGGACCAAGAGGACAAGTGCCATATCTCAGCAACGGAGCCACACACATGAGTGCCACATGCACCATACAAATCAGCGGGACTGCATCAACACGCAGAACTACAAGTTAAGGCCGTACGTGAAGGACAAGTGGGTCAAACAGGAACCACGGACTGTGGACCCGGAGTGGAGAGATGCCGCGGACAGAGCGCAAGTGGGACATAACGGTACCCGGAGGCCCTACATAAAGCCGCCGGGCGCTGGCAGCTGGATCAGTCGATCACGAAGAGTCAATCTATCAAGATCAGTCCAGATAATCCAAGTGAACAAGGCAGCCAATACAAGTGAACAGCCAGTGAACAACAACAAGTCGAGTCGCCGGAAGCAACGCCGTGGGAACCTGCAAGGATCAAGATCGCTACGTCGAGACATTCGGGATTGGATCACCAGGAATCTCCGAATTGAGACACAGGTAGCTGAGGTCCAGAGGGCGTCACACGGCTGGGTCAAGGCGATTCGTTTTCATTCCTGTCCGAACTAAATCCTCGCATCTAGCCTGGAGCGTCAAGCCTGCGACAGGAAATCGTGAACTTGGGGAGATACCTATCAGCCAGAAGGGAGATCGGTCAATCGTCTGTGGTCTCGAGTGGAGAACTCCAGGAGAGCCCTACGGTTTGAGTCGTGTAGTCCCGGAGCGGCGTGTGTCTGAACCCCGAGTGCAACGAGCCAGAAGGGAGATCGGTCGATCGTTTGCGGTCTCGAGTGGAGAACTCCAGGAGAGCCCTACGGTTGAGTCGTGTAGTCCCGGATCGGCGTACGACCAAGACCCCGTGTACCAGAAGCCACGCTACGTCAAGCCACACAGCCACACACCACGACAGATCGAGCTACGAGGAAACGTCAAGGACGATAAACCAAAGGGTGAAGCTAGGGCGGAACGTTCGTTGGCACTAGGCGTAGAAGCGAAGTGAAGCGCTCGGCAGTATCCCTGCGCAACTTGGACTGCCAGCGCGATCTGAGTGGAACACTAGTGGGACCATCCGGGACAGAGCAAGGGACAGGCGGTGGTGCATCGAAAGGAGACATTCCTGGAGATCGCGGCCTCTGTTCACCCTAGTCTGAGAACGGTGACGCTTCCCTAAACCCGCGCAGCTGATCTCCTGGCGAGTCTAAGGCGCTACGAGTAGTGGTCGATTCTACGCAGCAGAGACGAGCAGCGCCGAGCATCTTCAGGGAGCTTCAAGGATCTACAGGGAGCTTCAGGGATCGTCGAGGGAGTTGCAGAACCGGATCACTCAGTCAACGAGGAGAGCACCGAGTCATCAAGGCGACCAGGAGGCGTCGACGACCACGAGCGGCCATATCAAGATCACTGTACTGTTACACCCGTAATAAACCCACTAAGAACCCGTGAATTCTGTGCTTTCTCACTGATCTACTGGGAGGTCACGTTTATATAAATTTGGTGGGACGAACACACAACTATACTGAGCTAGCCGCACGAATCTCGTAGCGAGCAGACATAAATAATCAGTTCGTTACACAATCTTCATAATTTTATAGGGACACAAAATTTATAATTTATATCTCTTGTACATAATTATACCCGTTACTCGTAGAGTAAAAGGGTATATTGTATTCGTGCAAAAGTATGTAAGAGCTAGAAGGAAGCGTTTCCGACCCTATAAAGTATATATATTCTTGATCAGATCACTAGCCGAGTCGATATAGCCATGTCCGTCTGTCCGTCTGTCTGTCTGTCCGTCCGTATGAACGCTGAGATCTCGGAAACTATAAAAGTTAGAGGATTGGTATTTGGCATGAAGATTCTTGGAGTTCATACGCAGCGCAAGTTTGTTTCTAACGCCCACAATCGCTTATATTCGATTTTAAAAATTTAAATATTTCGGAAAAGTAAAAATGCAGTTTTATTGTGTTTATCAATACCTATCCAAATCAAAGATCAAGGTTTCTATCTCCATCTCCCTCGCACTCCCTTTACCTGAGTAACGGGTATCTGATAGTCGGGGCACCCGACTATAACCTTCTTTCTTGCTTTTCTATGTAAACTTTTAATATTAGCTACCATAAAGACTTTTATATTTCATTTAGTGGTACTCCCAAAAATACAAACATATTTTTATCATCAGCAACACATACACCTCTCAAATATATTTTTGTCCACATTATGCGCACATACACGAAACCTTTTTACAATAAATTTATTATGTGAATCGAACTTCATAATGTCTTGCTAGAAACCCATTGAAAGGGTGAGCTGGTAAACATGGTAGAAGGGGTCAAGAACAATGACATAACTTTCGACTGACGACCGTGACATAAGGGGATCGCATTGCGCGGTTCACAAATGTATTTTTTTTGTATTAAAAAATGTTAATTTATTATTACTATTACCTAATATAAATAACGCTTAAATATAATACAATGGTGCGGTTTGGGATGTGGGTGTATGGAGGTGTGTTGGTATGTGAGGATAAAAGTGTTTGCGATTGTGGACCACGATCTGGCGGTACGGCCGCTAAGCATTGCTTCGCCCGGTCAGCCCACGATGCTACATCCACTTTCTTTCCGTCTGCCTGAGTGCCTTCTTCACCTCGGCTATATGTTCCGGTAACTCCATCCAGTTCTTTTTGCTACTCAGCATTATGTGGACCAGGTTCTCCGCAGATGCTCTCCGGCGTGTCGCTTCCTCCATTCTGTGCCTTTGGAACTCGAAACGACTGCACTCGAAGATTACGTAGCTTGCATCCTCTTCTCATCTTTATCCGTGGCCTTACCGAAGCGCTTAAGGTAGTTTAGAGCCTGTGTCAGGTAAAAGTAAAGTCCAACTCCCTATGCTCGATGCTTACCAGTTCCTTTGCCAGTTGCGCAGAGTCTTTGCGCGCCCCTCGATTATGCCTTGCCTCTCTCGCTAATTGGTGCCACTCCAGCGATTACAAAAACTGCGTCTTCCGATATTGGTCGGAAGGCACAGGCGACCCTTATTGCGCCTAGCCGATATACGGAGTCCACTCCTCCTCTAAAGCTGGGAACGGACGTGGGATCCGTCCACACATTTGCGACGACGCCACACTCATTACCAATCTCCTGGTATCTTCCCAACCGTCTCTACCGGTTTCCGGCTAGAAAAGAGGACTGCCTCGGTCTTAAGGGGAGCTATCGCGAGGCCGGCGTAAGCCATCCAGTTCTCCACCGCATTTATGGTATCGGTCGCTCTGGTCTCGGTATCCGCCAGTTCCTTGGCAACGACAACAAGGGTTTCGTCATCGGCTGCTAATGATGTTGAGCAGGTACTGAGGTAAGTTAAAATTCCTGTGAGCCTCCATTGTTCGATCCCAGTTAGCCGAATTGAAGGCGTTGCGAATGTCTAGTGTGACCACAAAGCAGTACTTTTTGTCACCACCCTTCCATCTTTTCCCAGCGATTGCATCGCGGGCTATGTTGACGGCAGTTTTGACTGCATCTACTGTTGACCGGCGCTTCCGGAACCCAAATTGCCGGTGAGATAAGCCGCCGGATGTCTCTAGTGCCACGTTGAGTCTTGTCGAGATTACTGACTACAGGACCTTGCCTATGGTGTCCAGAAGGTAGTTGGGTCGGTACAAAGACGGTTTACCCGGTGGTTCAGCTGGATTCGCCAGGAGCAGAAGCTTATCCTTCCCGGAGACACTTGTTAGATGCTCAACCAGACACTGGCGATGTCACCTCGGCTCCCGCAGGAAGGCAATCGTTGTTTACTGTCTGCTGCCTTGATGGGGGTTACCCATCGAAAAAAGCTCGCGCAACATGCGTTCCATAGCTTCGGGCTCCTCCGGCGCTCTGTTCTCTGCCTTTATCCTTTTTACCACTATCCTAAAGGCACTGCCCCATGGGTTGCCTTCCCCTGAATCGCAAAGTTGCAGATAGCAAGACCTCTTGGACGCTCTAATGGCTACTTTTAGAGCCCTTCTCTGCACTTGAACGCTGGCACGCTTCGAACCTGTCTGATCCTCTCAGACGCTGCAGCTGCCTCTTGCGTGTAAGCACGAGCGTCGAACCTCCGGTGGAGACCAGTTGAATTCATTCATGGAATTCCATAGTTTTTGGAACTTTTGGTAGTTTCGTCTTAATTTTTGACGGTTATTTAATACGGGTCAAGAATCATACCAGCAAACCCGATTTAACATTTTTATTTATTTTTGTGTCCTCTTTGTTCACTGAAAAACAGCTTAAAAACCCTTACGTAGAAATACGTATACGTAGTCGTCCTTGTCTTTTGCCGACACTTTGGTAATTTGAAGATTAACCTGAATTATTTATATTCTTTCAAACTTATGTTTTTGGCGCGTGCCAGTCAGTTTCTTATTACCAAGGCACGAGCTGAACGTGGTAAAATATTAAGTAGGGTAGGTCAGATAAGAGTGAAGCTTGCAAGTGGATTATAGAAAGGAGAACTAATGGCAGGGAAAATAAAGCAAGTCGCGCTAGGATTACCCCTGACCAGATCGGTACGGGCATCCACATTAGCGGCCAGGCAGGCTGGCCGAACAAGAAGAAGCGGTACCAAGAGAGATCAGAGTTAGGAAAACATCTGCCTCTGAAAACGATTATGTTACCATCAAAGATCTGTTGATGCGGCACCAGGGCTATAATAAGAGTATCGACGATTATATCTCGGCAATGCACAATCTACATTTCAAGATGCGGAGAAGAATTCCAGGATCAGACCTGATGGAGATTTTGAAGGAGAACTCCCAACTTAAAATTATTTATATTGGCTTCCCCAAAAAATTCGTTAGCAGAGTTCAAAATGAAGGGAAGACGGCTAGCTAAGTGGATAAGATACAACAGAACACGCCAGCGACACGTCAATGAGATTCTTAACGAGTCAGAAATGCCAGCGATGCAGAAGAGTACCAACTTGAGGCGTTTCAAAAGGTCTGACCAGGGCGCCCGGTCAGAAAAACGAGACCCGGAAACAATAGAGAGTACGATCGCGAACCCGGTGCAGATTTCTCCGCATCAGCCATTGCAGCAGCGGAAAACTGAGTATGAGGACGCTCGTGCACGGATTTTTAACCCGGACGATAAAGTAGAGGTCGAGAGACAGCACAAGACAAGAAGCTTCAACTCCGGACATTTAGAAAAAAATTAGTGGCTTCCATTATCAGCCTGAAAAACGAACAGCGCTTGCTTGCCAAGACTAGAGTAGACGGCGAAGAAATAGTTGCGGTACTGGGCATAGGAGCAAGCGCCAACTGCATTGGAAAAGATCGGAGATGTTTTTGCGAGGGCGAGAACAGGAAGACTACACTCCGCATAAACTCTTCACAAAACAGGAAATCATCTTAAACCAACTGGTGGTAACCTTTCAATCCTGTACAGACATGGGCTTATTGAAGACCGATTTAGAAGAACATCTCATAGGAGTCACCCAGGATAATCTGCCGATTAAGCAGAGGCACTTTCCCATCTCGCTAACAAAACAACAGCTGGCAGTCGATTAGAAGAATTCTTTCTGGCAAATACCCCCAGAAACCAAGAAGTCAGGTAGCTTTCACTGTACTAGGTCGGCCGTTGTATCAGTTTACAGTTATGCCTTTTGGCTCATTCAATGCAGCACAGAGAATGTGCCGATTAATGGACAAAGCTATTCCAGCTGCGCTACGGGAGCATGTATTTGTGTATCTCGATGATCTGCTAGTATGTTCGTGTTTTTCTAAACCGACGAAGACGGCGGGGATCACCCAATCGCATACATGTCTGCAAAGTTGAACAAAGCCCAGCGGAACTATTCAATTACGGAACTTGAGTGTAATGCCGCGATTTTAAGTATCAGTAAGTTCCGTCCATATGCAGAAGGTACGCCTTTGAAGGTGATCACGCTCTACCGCTCCGCAAAAATCACAAATTTCTCGGACATATCCGGAAAATCGTCAAGCAAAATACTAAACAATACTAAAATGCAGGAACTAAAAACTAAAATTGGCTTAAACTTATTAGATAAATACATTAAAAACACTAAAAAGGGTCACAACCACACAAAACTTAACGAAAACTGACGTCTGCTAAAGAAAAACTCAAAAACGAAAAATACCAAGAAACACTCAAGCAGCTGTAAGGCAGAACACAAAGCAGAAAGCATAACTCGGCCTATCCATCATAAATTGACACGCACACTCAAAAAAAAAATAAACATAAGAAAAATATCATCAAAACAAGCCCTTACCAGAGGGAAAGCGTTTAAAAGAAGCCTCTGGCTCCAAACACGGCCGCCCCCAATGACACCCCCTAGCCTTTGCTTATCGCGGCCACATATAGCCGCTTTGAAGAACAAGCTAAGCTGATAAAGTCCACCATTCGCGAGGTTAAGGATAGGATGCTCGAGGTGTTAAAGGAACGGCCCCTAGGTGTGACCACTGAGATCAATAATATGGCCGATCGCATGGTAAAGCTGGAGCGGGAGTTTGAGGAGCTGCGCTCCCTGAAATCCCAAATTGGCACTGTGCAAGGTAAACCTAATGCACAGCGTGCCGAAAGTGATGCGTGCGTAGTGCGAATGCTTGGAGTCCCCTTTGTGGTAGGCAAAAAACTCCGGCTACTGTTTAATAAGTTGTGTTTTTCGACAAACCTTGTTCCTGCGCCGAGAGCTCGCGACATTTTTATGGTCCCAAAATTTTAATAAATTTAGAAACGACAAGGGAAAACGTGTCCCTTCTTCGCACTGAGTGAATACCGACGAACAACAAAACAACAACTGATCATACACCTGTTGGGCTTTGACTCGCCGGCCGCTCTTTTCGTTAACGAGCAGATTTCGAGAAATATCACAAAAGAAGCCTAAAGCAGCCATGCGCTTACAGAAGAAGAAATCTCTTGCTGCTGTGTTTACGCGCCGTGGGGTTGTGCATGTGAGAGAGATGATATCGACATTATCCATCAGCTTGATGAGCTTTAACCGAGATCTGCTGCTGAGTCAGCAGTCAATAACATCTCCTCAAAAGTTCAAATGTTGATGTGGTCTGTGTTTCAGAAACATGGTTTGTCAGTGGCTATAGTGATGTCCCTTTTGAATGCGATGTTTATGTATTGTACAGATCCGACAGAGAAAACCACGCAGGTGGTGTAGCCATTTATGTACACCCATAAAAAAAATTACCTTGATTTAAGTCCACGGACTTTAATTTAAGGAACGATGTACTAAAAATGGCTAAATAAGTCTATACATGGACTTAAAAGTTTTCATCCCATATACATTTTAAGTCTAAATGGACTTAAAATGGACCTAAGGCCATATGGACTGTTACATGGACTTAAGTCCATTTTTAGTCCATTTGGACTTATAATTTATATGTGATGAAAATTTTTAAGTCCACGTATAGATTTGTTAGCCATTTTAAAACCATTATTCCTTAAATCAAAGTCAATAGACTTAAATTAAGGAAAATTAGTTTTCTGAGTGTAAGCAAAAAATACACTTCGAAACTTATTTAATCAAATCCGATTGATAGCAGAGTTTAATATATGTTTTTTGATGTTGTAGATCGTCGTTTTAATCAAAAATTGTAATCTGTTGTATTTATAGAGCCCATCAAACGACCGAATAAGCTGAGCTTACACATGCTGTATCTAATATTGGATTGTCAAAAAAGTCCTGCGGTATTTTTATTATATTATTTGTTTTTTTTTTACATCGAGCTTTTAAGTGACTCAAAGCTTCTGCAAATGGTTTATAACGGCTTGATGACTTTAGCCAAGCTCTTGACCAATGCTACGGCTACTACTATGCCGGTTTTATCGCAATTTTCTACGACAGGCCTTCCTTCTTTGACCACCTCTGCACCAGATCGAAAACGTTGAAACCATCGTTGTGCGGTGGAAATGGAAACTGTATCGTGTCCATAAACTGCACAAATTTTATTGGCGGCTTGAGATGCATTTTTGCCTTTATCGTAGTAGTACTGTAAAATATGCCGTACTTTCTCTTTATTTTGCTTCATGATTGCGACGCTATAACTCACGAACGACTTAAAAGAAAAGACAATCAATCAAACACGTGTTAGCGCGTGAAATGAGCTTTCCAAAAAGGTATAAAGGTATATAACTAACAAACAAGAACTACGCGCTTTCAGCGCCAACTAGCGAAAATACCGCAAGACTTTTTTGACAATCTAATATATCTGTTAAGTACGAAAACTTTATCCTGGCTGCAGATCTTAACAGCAACATTATCAAAGAACAAAATGTGCAGAATGATTTTAGATCTCTTGGACTAAACTTGGTTAATTCCAACTTACCGACTTATTTAAAAAGCACCTGCAAATATTTGTTAGATGTTTTCTTTGTTAGTGATCCGTCCAAAATCCTTCTCTATGATCAGTTGTGTGCGTCATCGTTCTCTAAAAATGACTTGATTTTTATGGCGTATGACTTTATTTCTGATAATTCACCCCGATTTTATTGTTATAGAGACTATAAATCAATTAATTGCAATAACCTACTAACCGAACTTGACAATTATGACTGGACAAGTATTTATAACATGACTTCGACACAGGATCAACTCGTATATTTTAACTTCAACATTTGACAGTTATTTGAACACTGTGTACCTTTAAGTACAAAAATGCAAAAACTAGCCGATCAGCCTTGGTATAATTTGGAAATTAAAAAACAAATTTACCTGCGAGATAATGCCTATAAACGCTGGAGAAGGTATAAAACCGAGAGTCTGCACAGTATTTTCAAAAAACTAAGAAACTTAGTCACAAACCTTATTTCCTCTTCTAAAGAGGACCCCTGGTCAGGTTAACAAAAAGCAGTGGCTAAATCTGACCTTAATAATAATAATAATTTTCTGAGGTTCCTTCTCTCATTCCAAAACAAAATTTGTACCTAAACTTAACAACATCCTGTGATAATACTTTTAGCTTTATGTGTGTACGTCCATGTGATGTTCTTGAATGTATACCTAAAGTAAAATCAAACGCAAAAGGTCTAGATAAAGTTAGTTCCAAGTTTATAACAATGTTGCTCCCGAATTTAATTTGTCATATTACCCATATCTTTAATACAGTGTTTACCACCTCAATGTTTCCTGATTGTTGGAAAATCGCAAACATGCTTTCCATTCCGAAATCAAAAAATGAATTTAGACCAATATCTATCTTGCCTTTCTTACCGAAGTCCGTTGATCAGCTAGTTGCTCTCCAGATGCAAACTTTCTTGGAAAACAATCAACTTCTTACTCGTAGTAAAGATATCCGAAGATATAAGCCAAAATATTTATGACAGCAAAATAACCCTTTTACCACTTCTCGACTTTAGCAAAGCTTTTGACTCTATAAATCATGAAATTCTCTCTAAAAAGATTCGCACACTGCACAGTGTGCCAGAAAGTTAATTTTTTGGCAAAAAATCTGTAATTCCTTTTCTAGGTCAGTTAGAACAA
>JBAMCF010001255.1:0-13430 GCA_037075285.1 Drosophila lutescens | reverse complement strand
CTTTTTTATTTTCTATCTTGAGTTCTGATAAATCGATTGTGGTCATCGATGACTCATTTGACAGGTAATATAATGCCCGTCAACTTTCTTATATACAGCATTGAGTTCCAGTCATTTGTTTAGAAGCTACACCTCGTCAAAGTTTAAAAAGTTAAAAAAAATTAAAAAAACACACATAAAAAAATTTAAAAAAAAAATACAAATAAAAATACACGCCTAAAAACCGAAATTAGTTTTATAACTTCTACTTAAAGATACAACTTTAAGCAAACTTATAAGACCATCAGCTTAAAAATCAACCAAGGGTTCCATTTTATATAGATTTTTCAAGTTGGAAAATAAGGGTATTACAGCCCTGTTAAGGCCCTGTTGTCTCAGTTAACAGCTGTAAACGGCCAAAAAATCATTGTTGTCCCAAATTTCAAATATTCATGTAAAATTCATTTGCTGGTGGATTCTAATGATCATTAGCTTGTTTTTTTTGTCAAAGTACCATCTAACAGAATAAGTTATAAAACTAATTTCGGTTTTTAGGCGTGTATTTTTATTTGTTTTTTTTTAAATTTTTTTATGTGTGTTTTTTCCATTTTTTTTAACTTTTTCAACTTTGACGAGGTGTAGCTTCTAAACTAATGACTGGAACTCAATGCTGTATATAAGAAAGTTGACGGACATTATATTACCTGTAAAATGATTTATCAGAACTCAAGATAGAAAATAAAAAAGGCCCAAAAACGTTTTTTACACTTTAAAAAAAAATGACACCATACAAAAAATTTAAAGTGCCCATTTCTTATTCATTGAGATGTACTTAACCGGAAAATTAGGGTTGTCTTCGATGAGGAAGAGGTCGATTTTATTTTGTAAACTGGTGTTATAAGTAGGCATACATTTTTAAGGTTATCCCGCAATAACTTTAATTTTGAATTGTTTAATTGTGTATATTTGGCAATGCCTCCATGCTCAACAGGCAAATTTAACAATCTATGTATAGTTAGGCCATTTACATTTCGAGCTGCAATTCCAGTAGGACCAGCCACAACGACTTGTTCTCCAAGGCTTTTTATAATAAATTTTCTTAGCACATTAATTAAAAACGATTTTCCAGTGCCTCCAACTCCAGAAACAAATTAACGTAACACATTTTTTGGAGATAGTCTCGGATTTTTCAATGTTTAATTTTCAAGCTCTGCTTTCCATGCAATACAATAGTTGGACACAGTATTAACAATATCGTCAAATATTAGTTTTTGGTCAATATTAAGCTAATTAATTTCGTCAGAAATTGAAATATCATTTTCATTTAAAGCGAGATGGTCCATTTCATGTAATTCGTTTTCTAATAGTACTTCAAATCCAACAATATTTTCACATTCAGCGTCATCTTATATTGTATTTATATTTTCCGAAGCGTTAGATTCTCTTGCTAATTCACTTTCAAACTCTTCACGTATTTTAAGCAATTCTTCTAATTTATCATGATACTGCATGGCTTCTACCAACTCATCTTTACACATTGCAAAGGCATCGAAATAGGTTTCCAAGCCTCCTTTAAGATCTTATATATTTAAATGTTGCATTTAATTATGTAGTTATACCTGTTACTGGTAGAGTAAAAGGGTACACTGTATTCGTGCAAAAGTATGTAACTGGGAGAAGGAAGCATTTCCGACCCTATAAAGTATATTGGCAATTCTCTGGGGATGTCAACCAAGCCAAAAAGCTTGAAACTTGAAAAGAACATATTTCTATGTATTTATGTATTTATGTATTTATGTATTTATGTATTTATGTATTTATGTATTTATGTATTTATGTATTTATGTATTTATGTATTTATGTATTTATGTATTTATGTATTTATGTATTTATGTATTTATGTATTTATGTATTTATGTACTTATGTATTTATGTATTTATGTATTTATGTATTTATGTATTTATGTATTTATGTATTTATGTATTTATGTATTTATGTATTTATGTATTTATGTATTTATGTATTTATGTATTTATGTATTTATGTATTTATGTATTTATGTATTTATGTATTTATGTATTTATGTATTTATGTATTTATGTATTTATGTATTTATGTATTTATGTATTTATGTATTTATGTATTTATGTATTTATGTATTTATGTATTTATGTATTTATGTATTTATGTATTTATGTATTTATGTATTTATGTATTTATGTATTTATGTATTTATGTATTTATGTATTTATGTATTTATGTATTTATGTATTTATGTATTTATGTATTTATGTATTTATGTATTTATGTATTTATGTATTTATGTATTTATGTATTTATGTATTTATGTATTTATTATTTATTATTTATTATTTATTATTTATTATTTATTATTTATTATTTATTATTTATTATTTATTATTTATTATTTATTATTTATTATTTATTATTTATTATTTATTATTTATTATTTATTATTTATTATTTATTATTTATTATTTATTATTTATTATTTATTATTTATTATTTATTATTTATTATTTATTATTTATTATTTATTATTTATTATTTATTATTTATTATTTATTATTTATTATTTATTATTTATTATTTATTATTTATTATTTATTATTTATTATTTATTATTTATTATTTATTATTTATTATTTATTATTTATTATTTATTATTTATTATTTATTATTTATTATTTATTATTTATTATTTATTATTTATTATTTATTATTTATTATTTATTATTTATTATTTATTATTTATTATTTATTATTTATTATTTATTATTTATTATTTATTATTTATTATTTATTATTTATTATTTATTATTTATTATTTATTATTTATTATTTATTATTTATTATTTATTATTTATTATTTATTATTTATTATTTATTATTTATTATTTATTATTTATTATTTATTATTTATTATTTATTATTTATTATTTATTATTTATTATTTATTATTTATTATTTATTATTTATTATTTATTATTTATTATTTATTATTTATTATTTATTATTTATTATTTATTATTTATTATTTATTATTTATTATTTATTATTTATTATTTATTATTTATTATTTATTATTTATTATTTATTATTTATTATTTATTATTTATTATTTATTATTTATTATTTATTATTTATTATTTATTATTTATTATTTATTATTTATTATTTATTATTTATTATTTATTATTTATTATTTATTATTTATTATTTATTATTTATTATTTATTATTTATTATTTATTTAAGAATTGCATTAATGGAACGGTTTAAAACAATTTTAATTCCTTGGCCTTAATTGTTATGAGCTGGCAAAAGTGGCTATTTTCGTTTCTTAATAACGTGAGTTTTTACAATAACGTGATATATACCAAAATTTAAGAAATCTCAACGGCTATACAGTATAAAGTTTTAAAGAAAATCGTTAGAGCCGTTTTTGAGAAAAATAAAAAAAGTTTAAAATAAAGTTTAAAAAAAATAGTTTTGTGCATAAGTTTTTAACTATTGCATATACATAAATTATTTATTATTAGGGAGGCGTTTATTGTACTTCAAAATACCTTTAATATAAGGTAAAGCACAAGTCTGTAACTTAAGTATTTCGCAAGTTATGGGCTTAAGAAATTTAGCTATTTATAGCTGTTTTCCCGCTAAACAAGCGAGTTTTTCCAAAAGTGGTAGAACTAATGTTTCTTATTTCGAGCTGTTTAACACCATATAACATTTTCAGGACTTTAAACCAACGTTTTGGGACAAACTGACAAGCGCACAAACTCACAAACTGAATTAAATTTTCATTTTGGGAAGAAAATCTTATTTTGGCTATAACTTTTGAACGGAGCATCGGATTTTATAATATGACCCCTCATTCGACGGGTATTTTCAATAGGAAATGCGAGGGGGCATTTATACCCACCGGCCCCAACAGCTCCAAATTTCGAAATTTGCACTTTTTCACTCTCACCGCTCTCTCTCCCAAGCCAATTGATTTTCTTAAAGTCTTGGTATGCAATCCTGTTAGTTTTTGCGATACCTTTCGATTGGTGTATTACTCATTATGATCGGACCATCACAGTAGATTTTCATTTCTTCGTGTATATATAGTAGTCGCCTTCGCACACTCTCCTGGTGCGCTTCGTCACTACGTGGACTGCCGTCCACAGTGATAGAAAAATAGTAGTTCACTATTTTCTGCATTTTTCATGTATTTTCTTGTTTACTTTGTTTGGTCATTGAATAGTATTTAACAATTAAAATAGTAGAAAACCTATTTACGAGACTTTCATGTATTTTGTTGTTTTATTCATTTGGCAAATTAATAGTTACGTCTCAATTAATATCGTACCAAAACTATTTTATTTGTTGATTTCAAGTCAATAGATTTTCCTCTACAAAAATCATTCTTCTGTTGGCTACTGGTTAGAGTGCTCGACTCCGATGTTTGCGGTCCCGGTTCGATTCCCAGCGGAGGCAAAAAACCTGATTTGTAAGTTTAAGTATCTCTGAGATGTAAGTGTCTATAAATAACTTCCATATAAATTAATATAACAAATTAAATTAAAAATAAAAATAGCTAAAAAAATAAATTAAAAAAATAATTTTTTTCGGGTAAAATAATATTTTGTAGGTAATCTACTATTTTATAGGTAATCTACTATTTGTTGGGGCATTTTCTATTTTTTATAGGTTAGGGCAGTTTTCACTATTAAATAGTTGATTTTACACAGTTTTTATACCCGTTACTCGTAGAGTAAAAGGGTATATTGTATTCGTGCAAAAGTATGTAACAGCTAGAAGGAAGCGTTTCCGACCCCATAAAGTATATATATTCTTGATCAGGATCACTAGCCGAGTCGATCTAGCCATGTCCGTCTGTCTGTCCGTCTGTCTGTCTGTCTGTCTGTCTGTCTGTCTGTCTGTCTGTCCGTCTGTCTGTATGAACGCTGAGATCTCGGAAACTATAAAAGCTAGAAGATTGGCGTTTTGCATGCAGATTCTAGGAGTTCCTACGCAGCGCAAGTTTATTTTAAAAAGGTGCCACGCCCCCTCTAACGCCCACAATCGCTTATATACGATTTTAAAAATTTCAATATTTCGGAAAAGTAAAAATGCAGTTTTATTGTGTTTATCAATACCTATCGAAATGTAGAAGAAATTTTTCAAATCGGACCATTCTTTAAAAAGTTATTCGTGTTCTATCTCCATCTCCCTCGCACTCCCTTTACCTGGGTAACGGGTATCTGATTGTCGGGGCACCCGACTATAGCGTTCTCTCTTGTTTTTTGTGTGTACAGGCGGAAAAAATAATATTGGGTTGGCAAAAAAGTCATGTCGTTTTTTTTCCATATTTTCAAAGATGATTGTCAGGACTTATAACACTATGCAGCATCAAAAATTTACTTTGGATTGTTGATTGATAATGCACCGGCGACTCAATCCGATTGTTTAGTCTAAATCTTTTGGTTTCTTTCTCATGGTAATTTTCCATTGAGGGTCCGAAAAGTGTGGGATCGAACTGATAACGTAATTTGATTCGTTCTGGATGTTTAGTCTCAAGCTTGGGTACATTTGCAATTAGAAAGCATTACTGGTCGGAAATAAGACGAGTTGAGTTGCGTGTGTGTGGACTGTATTAATTTTATTCTTGCCAGTTGCGAAGCCTATTTGACACTGAACTGAATTTCGCAAAACGACGCCGTCTTAGCGGCGTTGCCAGAAACCAAAAAAGATATTGTGTATGTATACATGTTTTCTTGTACATAGGTTAGATATATAGAATAGAATAGAGATGGCATTATGCGCCTATATATTAGAGATGATTAAAGCTGCAAGCGTTCACGAACATCCCGGCCCGCCCTGAAACACAGTTTCTGAATGGGGCAATACAGCAACCTTCGTGATCGGTCTGGTCATCTCTCTTGTCGGGGTCTTTAATTTGACTGCTCGAACGAGGTCGTCCTTTCCTGGATAGGTTTCCATAACCCGTGCGATGTGCCAGGATGCCGGTGGTGAATTGGACTCTTTTACGAGCACAACATCATCGGTGGAGATGTTGGGTGTTGAGGTAGTCCATTTTGGACGTTGCTGCAGAGTAGTCAGATACTCCTGATGCCATTTTTTCCAGAATCCTTGAAGCATAGCCTGGATGCTTTGCCAATATCCTAATCGGCCCACTGGGATGTGACTCAAATCGGGATCTGGCACTGTGGTTAAGGGTCGCCCAATTAAGAAGTGAGCGGGTGATAAGTAGTTGGTTTCCGTATCCGGTGTGTGACACAAGGGGCGTGAATTTATCACTGCGCTTATTTGAGCAAGAAGTGTGCGCATCTGTTCAAAGGTGAGCGTTAAGTTTCCGGTGACTCTGCGCAGATGTAGCTTGACACAACGAACTGCCGACTCCCATTTCCCTCCCCAGTGAGGGGCTCTCGGGGGAATAAGTACCCATTGGATACCATCATCCGCTAGTGTGCTAGACACGGTGTCCTTGTGTGTTTGTGAAGAAAGCAATTCTTGCATCTCGTCGAGGGATCGCTTTGCTCCAATAAAGTTTGTGCCATTGTCACTGTAGATCTTACTGCACTTGCCACGTAAGGATATGAAGCGCCGCAAGGCAGCCAAGATTGTTTCCGTAGTCAGGTCTGTGGCAAGTTCCAGGTGGATGGCCGAGGTGACCATGCACACAAATAGGCATATGTAGCCCTTACTGACACGTGGCTTCCGAACCTTTGCATCCTTCAGAAGAATTGGACCTGCATAGTCGCAACCAGTATATATAAATGGAAGCGCTTGAGTAATGCGTACGCTGGGTAAATCAGCCATTTGTTGATGTGATGTGTGGTTGCATTGACGAAAGCAAGCTAAACAGTCGTGTGTTATCTTGCGAATTAGGTTACGTGCTCCAAATATCCAGAATTTTTGCCGAACAATAACAAAAAGAGCGGAAACGCCAGGATGGAGATTCACTCGGTGCTCGTGTTCCAGAATAAGCTTGGAGATGCGATGCGTTTTTGGTAGCAAAACTGGGTGTTTTGCATCCCTTGACAACTGCGAGTGGTGCAGTCGTCCGCCTACTCTCAGCAAATCGTTTTCGTCGATGATGGGTGCCAGTTTGATCAGCTGTGATCGGTTCCTTAGGGGTTTTTTACCGAGGAGCAATTGGTAATCGTCTTGGAAACAACCTTGTGCGTGCTTTATGCAAAGAATCCTTGCCGCCTTGATCTCGTCAAATGAGAGAGCTCTAAATACCTTTCCGAGAGATGGATATCGTGTACGTTGAATAAACCGCTTCACGTAGCCGACAATGTGTACGAGCTTTATCCAAGAAGACACGCGTTTAATTAGTTCATCCAGTGGATGAACCGGTGTTGCTTCAGCCAGTGTAGCCAAACAGTTGGATTTTACTTCTCCTTGAATGCGTTTGTCTGTAAGAGATAAACCGAACCGTGAGTCGTTTAACTTTACCAGGTACTGATCCTTGTCCCGTAGCCATTGAGGCCCATTCCACCACAAGTGGAAATCGATGAGATCAGCAGCCATCAGGCCCCTGGACGCGCAGTCAGCTGGGTTTGTTTTGGAGTCCACGTGACGCCAAGCACTCCTTGGAATGGTGTCAAGGAATTCTGTTTCCAACAAATGTCTTGAGTTGGGCTGGCGCATACGATAACCAGGAGAGCACTATTGATGAGTCGGACCAGCCAAAAACAGTTATGTTCTTGTGGCGTAATCCAGATGTGATCGAGCGAATCAGTTGGCTGAGGAGAAGTGCTGCGCAAAGTTCCAGACGTGGCAAGGATTGTTGTTTCAGTGGAGCCACCCTTGTTTTTGCAGCCACAATGGACACCGAGATGGAGCCATCGTCATTTGTGACTCTGCTGTACACCACAGCAGCATACGACTTGGTTGATGCATCCGAAAATCCGTGGAGTTCGATGTGGTCCGGGTCGTTGGCAACAAATCGTGGTAGTCGGAATTGTTGAAGAGTGTCCAGATCTGCTCTCCACTTCAGCCAGTTGTCCGCCAGTTTAGTTGGGAGTGGGTCATCCCAATCCAAATTCAAGAGCCAGAGCTTTTGGAAAAGAATTTTGAATTGGATTACAATGGGTGCCAAGAGTCCGAGAGGATCAAATATCCTCGAGACGTCGGACAAGACTTGTCTCTTAGTGCAATCAGGATTTGCAGCTAGACCCACATTGTACGTTAGAATTTCTTTTCCAGGATGCCAGTACAGTCCGAGGACCTTTACTGGTGCCGTTTGTGCAGATTGTGTGTCGTTATCGTTTGTTTGTATACATGGTGTATTCGATACCCATTTCCCGAGCTCAAGGCTGGCGCGAGACATCAGCTGAACCAGCTCGTTTCGGTTTCGAAGTAGTTCATCCTCACTGTTTGACCCAGTAAGAACGTCATCGACATAAAAATCCTCCAGCAGGATTTTCGACGCATTTGGGTATTCCTCTTGATGATCGATAGCAAGTTGTTCCAGCACTCGCACCGCCAGGAATGGCGCGCACGAAGTTCCGTAGGTTACCGTGCACAATTGGTAATGCTTGATGGGATCGGATGGATCTTCTCTCCAAACGATTTTCTGGTAGTTTCTGTGCTTTTCGTTGACCCATATCTGGCGGAACATTTTTACGATGTCCGCTGAGAATGCAAATTTGTACATTCGAAAACGCAGGCACACAGCGAATAGATCGCGCTGGATACTGGGCCCAGTAAACAGGGTGTCATTTAAAGCCTTACCATTGGCGTCGCGAAATGATCCATCGAAAACTACTCGTAGCTTCCGACCCAGCACTGGGTGGTGTGGTAGATAGAATTGATTTCCATTAGCGTTTTCTTCAGGTGGCACGTCTCGCATGTGCCCCAGATTTGTGTACTCCCTCATAAAGTGTACGTACTGTGTACGCAGCTGCTCGTTCTGTTGCAGCCGCCGCTCAACCGATTTAAAGCGTTTGATCGCTCCTTGTAGAGTTTCTCCGAATTCTGGGTTTTCTGTGTTGAATGGAAGTTCCACGATATACTTCCCGTTTTCATCGCGACTGTGAGTGGTGAGAAAGTGCTTCTCGACTTGATCATCCTCCGGTTCCAATTTTGCGCTGTTTTGAACGTTTTCAAGTTCCCAAAACTTCTGAAGCGTTGCGCCAATGTCCACTGTTGTTGTCAGTGCAATAGCGTTGCTTGGACTCGATGTGATGAGTGAGGTTATTACCCATCCGAACACCGAAGAAATGGCGATAAGATTACCCTTGTTGTCGTACATCTTTCGTCCTGTAAACACTGACCACACGTGTTCGCTGCCCAATAGAATGTCAACCGGTGAGTTTGTGTTGAATTCAGTATCCGCCAACTGCAGATCCTTGAAGACCTTGAGTGTCGATGCATCGATGTTTTGCCTTTCCAGCGAAGAAGTGATCCTGCCTAGCACGTGGGCGTAGACAACCAAATGATCCTCGGAAATACGAGACTTCATGTGCAAGGTGCTGCATCCCCTTGTCTTGTCTGCTTTTACTGAAGAGATTCCAGTAACCAAGATGCGGGATGCCGACCGTGTCAATCCGAGAGCTTGGATGCAACGCTCGGATACGTGTGAAAGCTCTGAGCCCGTGTCCAATAAGAGACGGCATGTTACGTGGTCACCTTTTGCGTTTTGAACATTAACCATAGCAGTAGGTAATATGCTTCGCTTTACTTCCGATTCCTGTGTAGATTTTGCAGTGCCCTGTGCACATACAACCGATTGAGTGCCCTCTCCTTGGGCGAAGTGACTGAGAGTCACCGAAGTGTTGTTGGACGCACTGCTGTTTCGCTCATCCTCCCCTGCTATCTGGGCCAGATTCCCAATAGCCTGTGGATTCGCTTGGACATGAAGAAGGGAGTGATGATTTCCCTTACATTGCTTACATTTGTATGTTGACTTGCACTTGCTGACCCCATGACCAGGTCGCAAGCAGTTGTAGCACAGTGATTTCTCCTTCACGAAGGATCGCCTCTGCATCCCAGACATATCCAAGAACTGCTGACAGCTGTACAGAGTGTGTTCTGTAGAATTACATTTGGTGCAGCCACTGCCTTCGACCGCAACCATCGATTGTGTGACCCTTTTTAGTTTTTCAGCATGTGTTGTTGTCTTGCCACCATTAGCAAGCTCCCTTTTACTCAGCTCCAGTTCTTCGCAACGAGAATCCAGAAACTTGAAGAATTCCTCGAGAGTTGGGGAATTTGTGTCCATGCTGCGCTCAATCCACCTGCGCCGCGTGTCAGCGTCAAGTTTCTCCAGGGCCAGATAGATGATCCAGCAATCGCGTCCCATCTGGTTGACCGCATCCAATCCGCGAATAATTTCGTTTGCTCCGTCTGACACCTTCCTTACAATTGATGCATCTACCTTTGTAGTTGTTGGTAGGCTCATAAACTGCTCCAAAAATGAGTTTACAATGTGCCGCGGACGATTGTACCTCTCCTTAAGACGTGCCCAAGCAGTGTTGTAAGCAGTCTCCGTAATGGCCAAGTGTCGCACCAAGTTGGCAGCCTCATCAACAAGAAGTGTTTTCAAGTGATGGAACTTCTGTGTGTTGGACAAATGCTGCTTGTTATGAATAGTGCTTTCATAGATGTCTTGAAAGGAGGGCCACTCTGTGTAGTTGCCAGAGAACCGCTTGATTTGAATTTTCGGCAATTCACTCTGATTAGAATTCGCCGCGAATACCGAACTTGAATTCGCCAAAGTGACGTCACCACCAACTTGAACCGGCGTGCTCGAGTTTGCCTGATTTGCAGCCAGTCGCTCAAATAGTTGTTGGTTTTGTTGCAGCAAATTGACAATTGCGTCGCCGTTGGAATGCAGAACGTTGCTGCCATTCGCAATGCCTGTAGATGTGCTCGGTTGTAGAGCATCACTTCTGTCCTTGAGAATTGCGATCGCCCTTAGGTACTTTTCCTCGTAAATCGCATTATCGATCTCCGGATCGACGTAACCTTCCACTTCCTCGTGGACAGCAATGCTATCGCCGAACTCGTTGAACTCCTTCCAAACGTCGTGGAGAAGTTGTATGCGCGTGGTGATCTCTGTCTGTGTTGCAGATTCCGCTTGCTCAGCCCATGTGAGGCAAAGTGTGATATTGGCCTTGAGCCTGGAACGGCTTTTCACAAATGCTTTTAATTGTTCCATAGCAAACAATTAACCTGAGGATCAAAGCACTTCACTAACTGTCCAAGAATCCGTGAACGAAGGACCAACAATATAATAATAATATAATAATATGGACTGTATTAATTTTATTCTTGCCAGTTGCGAAGCCTATTTGACACTGAATTGAATTTCGCAAAACGACGCCGTCTTAGCGGCGTGGCCAGAAACCAAAAAAGATATTGTGTATGTATACATGTTTTCTTGTACATAGGTTAGATATATAGAATAGAATAGAGATGGCATTATGCGCCTATATATTAGAGATGATTAAAGCTGCAGGCGTTCACGAACAATTACATTTTCTTCTATGTTAATTTGCTTTGGTAGATCGTTTACAATTTCTGTGCTATTTCGTGTTTCTTCCTTTGGTTTTACATATTTTACAATAAGTTTTCTTGGTATGCTCTTAAATTTATACAATAAGTACAATAAAATGCTTATAATAATGATTACAAAAGTTGTTAAAGTGATTATTTGGAATACATTATAATATTTTGTGTGTGATTCTATTATCTCTTTCGTTTGAATATAAGATAGTGGTTCTAACTTTGTCACATTGTTATTTACGTAAACGCTCTGTGTGTAGTCTAACATTGTATTTGAAAGAGTGAATTCATCTAATTGTACTGAACAATTAAGGATTTTAACTTCCAATTATAGAAATTTCTTTATTAATGCAATTTTGATTTAATAATGTTTGGTTCAACATAATTAATTTGGAAATTTTTATATGTTTTGGTATATTTGCATTCAGTATTTTCTTGTTTAATTATTCCATTTATACATTCGTCAAATACAATTTTTCCTGTTTCTTTGTTAAATACTTTATCTTCATATATGAAATATTTGTAGAATATATTTTCTGTTAAAATATTATTGCATTCATCGGGATAAGGAATAATTTCAAAAACGGGCGAAGGAATATGGGAAATGATTAAAATTTCATTTGTGTCTGTTTTAAGCCAAGTGGAAGTTTTGATTTTCAACAATTTCTCAGGGTTCACGTTTTTTAAATAATCATGTTTTAATAGTTTTGGATTAAATAATCCTAATCTTGTCAGTTGCTTCCCTAATTCGATATCTTCTACGTATTCTGTAAAGTGTTGTAAATTAAATATTAAAACGCTGGCTTGTTGTTCCCTTTCTCCGTCTGCCTTTAATTTATTGATTTCTTCAATTCCATTATTTATGACATCGATAATCATGTTTAAATCGCTGTTCTGAACACTAGTATCTACTAAATTATTAATTTTTCCTTCCATCTCATCTTTATCATCTTGGTCTAATGTTCCGAATAGGTATTTATATACTGATCTTACAATATTGAATAAACCTCTCTTACTGCGTTTTGCTAATGTAATTCCGTTAATTTCTCTTTTAAGTTTTTCTACTAAATATCGGATTTGTATTACGTCATTAAATTCATCAGCTTCTTTCAAAAGACTTTCAAAGGTTTGTTCAGTTAGATAATGATATTCATAATTAATCGGGATATCTATTGATCCTGTTTTAAATACAAGACATCCATTTTGGGCCTTAATGCTCTGTCCGATTGTTAGTTGAATTATAGTTGTTAGTATTATGGAGAAGGTCATTGTTTTTTTTCATTAAGTTGTTGTTGTTGGGTCCGTTCATTTTCTTCTGCTTGCCTGGAATTATCATCGTATTTACTTTTATTAATTTTCTTCTTCTTTTTAAATTTCGATTTATAATGAATAATCTTTCTTCCCCTATTTGTTTCCTCAAAATGTTTTTCGTCGATTTTTCTCAAGGTTCCTGTCTTCTTAAATGGATTTGTAGTTTTGGACTTTACTAAAGGTGTTTGTCTATATTTTGTTTCTATTTCATAATCATGACGTTTTTCATTTAGCTTTTCAATTCTATTTATTTTCTTTTCTTGTGTGTCGTAATCAGGAGTTCCGGCATACATAAATATGTTGGCTGGTACTTGATTTGTAGCATTATGTTTTGTTTTATGATTATAAATATACAGAATTAATTCAAATTTGGTATACCTGTTTTCAATGTCCGGTTCACTTCCTATGATTCTCAGTTTCTCATTTACTATTTTATAAAATCTTTCTTCGTCCGATATACCGTTTTTACTTGTTGTTACTTGAATTTGTACTCCTTCTGAATTTAACCAATTGTGTAAAGCTACACAATAAATGCTGAATCCTTATCTGCTTTGATTTCTTGTGGTTTTCCCATTTCGTTAAATACTTTCATG
>JBAMCF010001254.1:0-17676 GCA_037075285.1 Drosophila lutescens | reverse complement strand
TTAAATAAGATACTAATTAAGGACAATTATTCACTGCCATTAATTGACGATCTTTTGGACAAGTTAGCAGATAAGACGGTTTTTTCGAAACTCGACTTAAAGAACGGATACTTTCACGTTTTTGTTAATGAAGAATCCATCAAGTACACGTCATATGTCACCCCACTTGGCCAATTTGAGTTCATGCGAATGCCTATGGGATTGAAAAATGCATCACAGGTTTTTCAGCGATTTGTAAACAAGATTTTTGAGGACATGATAAGAGAAGAAAACGTTATCGTATACATGGATGATATAATGGTAGCGAGTAAGAATATGGTTGAGCACTTGGATAGTTTGAAGGAAATTTTTGACAGATTAGTTAAGAATAAATTAGAGTTACGTCTAGACAAATGTGAATTTTTGCGGTCAAGCATTAAGTATTTGGGTTTTCTTATTACAAGCGAGGGAATTAAAGCTGATGACAAGGGTTTGGATGCAGTGGCAAACTTTCCAATCCCAATCAATGCGCATGCAGTTAAAAGTTTTTTGGGTCTTTGTTCCTATTTTAGGCGTTTTGTAAAAGATTTTTCAACCAAAGCAAACCTTGTACGATCTACTGAAAAGGATCGAGAATTCCACGAGAGAAGGAATTTTCATGTTTTCAAGAGCTAAAAAGCACGCTTTTACAAGCACCGGTACTAGCCATATATAACCATAGAGACGAAATTGAACCTACTTACGATGCAAGTTCATTGGGGTTTGGAGCAGTTCTTTTCAAAGGGAACAGGATGGAAGGCTTCACCCAGTATTTTATTTTTCGCGGCGAACAACAGAAGTTGAGTCTAGATATCATAGTTTCGAGTTAGAGACTCTGGCTATAGTTTATGCTTTAAGGAGGTTCAGAATATATTTACACGGAAAACGCTTTAGGATTATTACGGACTGCAATTCCTTTACCTTGACACTCAATCGGATAGAGCTGAATCCAAGAATTGCGAGGTGGGCTCCAGAGCTTCAGGACTATGACTACGAATTAGTACATAGAGCAGGCAACAGATGCAGCATGTAGATGCCCTGAGCAGATGCATGATAGTCGAAACAAATAGTTTCGAAAATAATCTCATTATTTGCCAGCACAGGGATCAGAAGTTGGAAGCAATCAGGAAAAAGTTAGAAAGCTCAGAGGACAAGTTTTTTGAAATGAGAAACGGAGTCATTTACCGAAAAAATAATGAGGGAAAGTTACTGTTCGTAGTTCCAGAAGACATGGAGGATGCAATTCTTTTTAGGTATCATAATGAATTAGGACACACAGGAAGAGACAAGGTCATAGATGCAATTTCCAAAACTTACTGGTTTGCGAACATGAAGGAGAAAACTGTTAGGCACATAGGCAACTGTTTAAGATGCGTTGCCTTCTCTCCCAAGACTGGGAAAGCCGAAGGATGTTTGCGTAGCATCCCAAAGGGTAACATTCCATTTGAGCCCTTGCATATTGATCATTACGGACCAGTGGACTCGGGAAGACCTGTGAAACACATATTGGTAGTCATCGACGGTTTACTAAGTTTGTGAGACTTTACCCCACAAAGACTACTAGCAGCAAAGAGGCTGTTCAGGCGCTAAAGGATTATTTTCGATCTTACAGCCGACCGAAGTGCATTATTTCGGATAGAGGAAGTTGTTTCACATCGAACGAATTTACTGAGTTTATGGATGAATGCAATATTAAGCATGTGAAAATAGCTACTGGATCGCCGCAAGCAAATGGGCAAGTGGAACGAGTGAATCGAAGTTTAGGGCCAATGATAGCCAAGTTAATAGAGCCAGAAAATGGGTACTATTGGGACAAGATTATAGATACTGTAGAATATTCATTAAATAATACGAAACATCGTAGCATTAAAGAACTGCTAGGCAAGATGCTTTTTGGAGTACCGCAAAAAGGGAAGATTATAGACGAAATAAAAGAACTATTAGATGAGGTTAATAAATCAACAGATGTCCGTAATCTTGAAGAGATCCGAGATAATGGAGAAACTAATATTATTAGAAATCAGACTTACAATGAAGAATATTACGACGAAAAAAAGAACAAACCGACGGAGTACAAGGTAGGCGATTACATTATGGTAACAAATTTTGATTCCACAGCAGGAGTGTCGAGAAAATTGTTACCTCAACATAAAGGACCTTATAAGATAGAGAAGATTTTAAAAAACGATCGGTTTCTGATTAAAGATGTAGAAGGGTTTCAGCTCTCTCGTAATCCGTATTATGGTGTTTGGAGTAGACAAAACATTAAGCATTGGATAAAAAAAAGTAATTAATTCTGTAAAATTACATTTTAAATTGTTATGTCTAGGTATAAAATCGTTATGGTTGCTTTAAATTGGTTTGTTTAAATTGTAAATGGTTATGGCTAAGTCTTCAATCGTTGTAGTTGTATTAAATTGTTATGTTATTGTTGTATTAAATTGTTATGTTATTCTTGTATTAAATTGTTATGTTATTGTAAATTATTATGCTTATATCTTAAGGATGTTTTCTAGAACCTAAAATTGATATGTTAAATGTTTGTAGTAAGTTTTAAAATTGATAAATTAATATTAATATTGTAAAATTAATAAGTATCATAAGAAGAAATTTTGTTAATTATAATGACGATAAAGGATCAGGAGATCTTATGGTCAGGACGGCCGAGTTGTAACAGGCTGGGCACTTTATAACTCAGCTGCTGATCTGGCAACCCGAAAAAGAGAGAGAAGTAGAAGAGTCATTCGGGAGTAGAAAACGAGAGTGAAAAGTTCGAAAGCGGATAAACCAATAATTAAAAAGAGCAATAAATAAAGAGCAATAAATAAAATAATAAATAAATTATTAAGAAGAGCAGGCGCTCACAATATCAGAAGTGGTGAACTTTCGCGAAAAACAAAAAAAAAAAAAATACTTGAAACAAAACCACGAGTTCCAGTGAAAATGGACATACCACTCGACATCAACGAGCACAGCGTTTCGACGCTAAAGAAGTGGCTCGAAGTACTTAATATGCCGACTACGGGAACCAAGGCGGAGTTAGTAGCCAGGCTTTATGCGGTACCTGAAAAGCGACGTGGAGCTGGTTCCATCTCACTATGTGAGACCGTCGATCCCAATAACCCAATGGAAAATTTTGCGCGTGATGGTGAAATTGAAGTGCCAGATGACGCCAAGCTGGATGGCGTCATTGTCGATCCCAATAACCCAATTGGTAATTCGGAGAATTTTGCGCGTAATGATGAAGACGCCAAGCTGAAAAGAAAGGCAGAAAGAGATGGCGACATAGCGTCCGCCGTTCTCAAATTTGCGGGACTGCTTCAACGGGGACTTAGCGATCTGGCAACTATAGCACAGGCCGGAAATGCTAACACCACGGCAACACAGATGGGTGGCCAGACTTCAGCAAATGGTTCATTTGAAGCTGGACTAGTGCTGGACAATCTTCGCAATGCCAACTCGCTGCTTGGAGCCCGAGTTGCCAGTTCAGACCGAGCTACGCCAGCAGCTGTTGGAATGACTGACAATTCTTTGGAATCATCAACATCGGCACTTCGTTTAGCCAAAGAAGTTCTCGTCGACTATGATGGAAGCACTTGCGCTAAGAGGTGGATCTCACAGATGAAAAACATAGCCACGATTTACGGCGTCAGCGGAGTACATTTACACATGCTATTTGTATGCAAGTTGAAGGGCAGTGCCAACGACTGGCTACATGCCCCCCGACGCGCGTTTTGGATAGTGTGGACACTTTGTGCGAGCAGATGCTGGAGGTGTTTGAAAAGAAACTGTCAAAGTCGGAGGCTCATCGTCTGTTTGAGATACGCAACTGGACAGTGGGCGAGAAGTTTGTCGCGTACCTAGACGATAAAATAATGCTGGCTCATGGAATAAGCATTGACGACGACGAACTTCTGGATCAGGTGATCGAGGGTATTCCGTCCCATAACCTTCGTACCCAAGCACGCATTCAGTGCTTCACGAGCATCGCGGAAATTCGTCGCGCATTTGGCGAGGTAAATCTACCTGAGCAAAAGTTTTTGCGTAAACCAGAAGAGGTTGGCAGGACCACTAAGGACTTTTGATGCTACAACTGCTATGCTAAGGGCCATCTATCAAAGGATTGCAGGAAGCCAAAGAGGGAGCGTGGCTCTTGCTTTGGATGCGGTTCATCGGAACGCCTGTTAGCAGTTTGCCCACTGAACAAGGAAAGGGCTGCGATTAACAGGAACGCGGATAACAACAACTTCGTAAGAGAATTTAAAATTTTTTTTGTAGGCATTACTAACCAGCCTTTTATTACAGCATGCCTCATAGATTCTGGAAGCCCCATTTCTTTTATAAAAATTTCGTTGGTCCCAGAAGGCGCCATTCTACTTATTGAAGACAACAAATACTTTGGTCTTAACAGAAGCCAGTTAATTACTCA
Organism: Drosophila lutescens; assembly: GCA_037075285.1. NCBI lineage: Eukaryota > Metazoa > Arthropoda > Insecta > Diptera > Drosophilidae > Drosophila > Drosophila lutescens. The sequence goes on along the minus strand of JBAMCF010001254.1, from coordinate 13,229 downwards.
TGGAAGAGTCTCTTGTTTCATTCTTAAAAATTCAATAAAAACGCATTTTCATTTAACAGTCGTGGCTAATGAATCTATGGGACATAATGTAGTTCTTGGGAGGGATTTTTTAAAAGAATGTGGTCTGAACTTCAGTCCAGAGGTATTACAGATGGTTTCATATGAGAGAGCTGAAATTTGGAATGATAACATGAATATGAAGTTACCAATAGAATCACACAATACGTTGGATGTAACTGAAGATTGTGGAATAGAACCTACAAAGATTTTGGATAAATATGATGAGGTAGCAATTGACAATGAATTAGAGATATTCGAAGAAATTGTTAAGGAAATAGTTATGGAAGTGGTTTCAGAAGAAATTGTTAAGGAAATAGTTATGGAAGTCGTTTCAGAAGAGATTGTTATGGAAATTGTTAGAGAAATAGTAACAGAAGTTGCATGTGATAAATTATGTAATGGAGTCGTTATGCACGAACATTCACAGAGCAAGGATTCGAGTTTCAGGATTGCGAAGCACGATGATGACTTAAGTGGCAGTAGTTTTGTAAAAGAATTAAAGGAAATTGATTACACAACAATTAGCGAGCCAGAGTATTTAATAGGGCAAGAAGTTGAAAAAGAAATTGCTGATACATTTAATAGAATGTTCAAAAGCACTTATGTAGAACAACAGAGACCAGACAACCCCTTGATTAAATGTGAAATAAAGCTAAGTTTAGAAAAGTCAAAACCGTTCAATTGTTCACCTAGGCAGTTGTCTTACTCCGAAAAAGAGAAACTCCAAGAGCTGTTAGATAATTATATAAAAGAAGGAATTATTCGACCGAGTGACTCTGAGTATGCATCGCCGATAGTCTTAGTAAAGAAAAAAACTGGAGACCTTAGATTATGCATTGATTTCAGACGATTAAATAAGATACTAATTAAGGACAATTATTCACTGCCATTAATTGACGATCTTTTGGACAAGTTAGCAGATAAGACGGTTTTTTCGAAACTCGACTTAAAGAACGGATACTTTCACGTTTTTGTTAATGAAGAATCCATCAAGTACACGTCATATGTCACCCCACTTGGCCAATTTGAGTTCATGCGAATGCCTATGGGATTGAAAAATGCATCACAGGTTTTTCAGCGATTTGTAAACAAGATTTTTGAGGACATGATAAGAGAAGAAAAGGTTATCGTATACATGGATGATATAATGGTAGCGAGTAAGAATATGGTTGAGCACTTGGATAGTTTGAAGGAAATTTTTGACAGATTAGATTGACTAGAATAAATTAGAGTTACGTCTAGACAAATGTGAATTTTTGCGGTCAAGCATTAAGTATTTGGGTTTTCTTATTACAAGCGAGGGAATTAAAGCTGATGACAAGGGTTTGGATGCAGTGGCAAACTTTCCAATCCCAATCAATGCGCATGCAGTTAAAAGTTTTTTGGGTCTTTGTTCCTATTTTAGGCGTTTTGTAAAAGATTTTTCAACCAAAGCTAAACCTTTGTACGATCTACTGAAAAAGGATCGAGAATTCCATTTCGGAGAGAAGGAATTCTCATGTTTTCAAGAGCTAAAAAGCACGCTTTTACAAGCACCGGTACTAGCCATATATAACCATAGAGACGAAATTGAACTTCATTGCGATGCAAGTTCATTGGGGTTTGGAGCAGTTCTTTTTCAAAGGAAACAGGATGGAAGGCTTCACCCAGTATTTTATTTTTCGCGGCGAACAACAGAAGTTGAGTCTAGATATCATAGTTTCGAGTTAGAGACTCTGGCTATAGTTTATGCTTTAAGGAGGTTCAGAATATATTTACACGGAAAACGCTTTAGGATTATTACGGACTGCAATTCCTTTACCTTGACACTCAATCGGATAGAGCTGAATCCAAGAATTGCGAGGTGGGCTCCAGAGCTTCAGGACTATGACTACGAATTAGTACATAGAGCAGGCAACAGATGCAGCATGTAGATGCCCTGAGCAGATGCATGATAGTCGAAACAAATAGTTTCGAAAATAATCTCATTATTTGCCAGCACAGGGATCAGAAGTTGGAAGCAATCAGGAAAAAGTTAGAAAGCTCAGAGGACAAGTTTTTTGAAATGAGAAACGGAGTCATTTACCGAAAAAATAATGAGGGAAAGTTACTGTTCGTAGTTCCAGAAGACATGGAGGATGCAATTCTTTTTAGGTATCATAATGAATTAGGACACACAGGAAGAGACAAGGTCATAGATGCAATTTCCAAAACTTACTGGTTTGCGAACATGAAGGAGAAAACTGTTAGGCACATAGGCAACTGTTTAAGATGCGTTGCCTTCTCTCCCAAGACTGGGAAAGCCGAAGGATGTTTGCGTAGCATCCCAAAGGGTAACATTCCATTTGAGCCCTTGCATATTGATCATTACGGACCAGTGGACTCGGGAAGACCTGTGAAACACATATTGGTAGTCATCGACGGGTTTACTAAGTTTGTGAGACTTTACCCCACAAAGACTACTAGCAGCAAAGAGGCTGTTCAGGCGCTAAAGGATTATTTTCGATCTTACAGCCGACCGAAGTGCATTATTTCGGATAGAGGAAGTTGTTTCACATCGAACGAATTTACTGAGTTTATGGATGAATGCAATATTAAGCATGTGAAAATAGCTACTGGATCGCCGCAAGCAAATGGGCAAGTGGAACGAGTGAATCGAAGTTTAGGGCCAATGATAGCCAAGTTAATAGAGCCAGAAAATGGGTACTATTGGGACAAGATTATAGATACTGTAGAATATTCATTAAATAATACGAAACATCGTAGCATTAAAGAACTGCCAGGCAAGATGCTTTTTGGAGTACCGCAAAAAGGGAAGATTATAGACGAAATAAAAGAACTATTAGATGAGGTTAATAAATCAACAGATGTCCGTAATCTTGAAGAGATCCGAGATAATGGAGAAACTAATATTATTAGAAATCAGACTTACAATGAAGAATATTACGACAAAAAAAAGAACAAACCGACGGAGTACAAGGTAGGCGATTACATTATGGTAAAAAATTTTAATTCCACAGCAGGAGTGTCCAGAAAATTGTTACCTCAACATAAAGGACCTTATAAGATAGAGAAGATTTTAAAAAGCGATCGGTTTCTGATTAAAGATGTAGAAGGGTTTCAGCTCTCTCGTAATCCATATTATGGTGTTTGGAGTAGACAAAACATTAAACATTGGATAAAAAAAAGTAATTAATTCTGTAAAATTACATTTTAAATTGTTATGTCTAGGTATAAAATCGTTATGGTTGCTTTAAATTGGTTTGTTTAAATTGTAAATGGTTATGGCTAAGTCTTCAATCGTTGTAGTTGTATTAAATTGTTATGTTATTGTTGTATTAAATTGTTATGTTATTCTTGTATTAAATTGTTATGTTATTGTAAATTATTATGCTTATAAGTTTAAGCGACGAAGCTTTGAAGTATGTTACAGCCTAGAAGCATGTAATGCTTAATTACAGATTCCTAGATGTGATATAAATAGAAGTTTCGACGCTCAGCTCACATCCTCTTCTCTGGCTGATGAGGTAGCGGTGACGCCCTACCGAAATCTGCAGATCCCAGAAAGTCCGAGGTTCACTCCTCACCGAGTGCAGTGTGTTGAAATGCTAGACCGTTGAGTTATAGAAATAAAAATAACTCAACGTTAAATAAACTGACCTCGAGTCCGCTAAAAACGTATTCAATAGTAACACAGGTCGCCAAAAATCACTAACTAACAAAAAGGGAGACACACCCGATAACAATCGCATAATGCAAATGCATAAGAAATGCGTACGTTCGAATTTAACAAATTCACGTTCGAAATTGGGAAACAGATTGTTTCCAAACAGACAAAAAACGACTATAGCTTTCACACACATTAAAAGTTTAAGCGACGAAGCTTTGAAGTATGTTACAGCCTAGAAGCATGTAATGCTTAATTACAGATTCCTAGATGTGATATAAATAGAAGTTTCGACGCTCAGCTCACATCCTCTTCTCTGGCTGATGAGGTAGCGGTGACGCCCTACCGAAATCTGCAGATCCCAGAAAGTCCGAGGTTCACTCCTCACCGAGTGCAGTGTGTTGAAATGCTAGACCGTTGAGTTATAGAAATAAAAATAACTCAACGTTAAATAAACTGACCTCGAGTCCGCTAAAAACGTATTCAATAGTAACACAGGTCGCCAAAAATCACTAACTTACAAAAAGGGAGACACACCCGATAACAATCGCATAATGCAAATGCATAAGAAATGCGTACGTTCGAATTTAACAAATTCACGTCTGAAATTGGGAAACAGATTGTTTCCAAACAGACAAAAAACGACTATAGCTTTCACACACATTAGAAGTTTAAGCGACGAAGCTTTGAAGTATGTTACAGCCTAGAAGTATGTAATGCTTAATTACAGATTCCTAGATGTGATATAAATAGAAGTTTCGACGCTCAGCTCACATCCTCTTCTCTGGCTGATGAGGTAGCGGTGACGCCCTACCGAAATCTGCAGATCCCAGAAAGTCCGAGGTTCACTCCTCACCGAGTGCAGTGTGTTGAAATGCTAGACCGTTGAGTTATAGAAATAAAAATAACTCAACGTTAAATAAACTGACCTCGAGTCCGCTAAAAACGTATTCAATAGTAACACAGGTCGCCAAAAATCACTAACTAACAAAAAGGGAGACACACCCGATAACAATCGCATAATGCAAATGCATAAGAAATGCGTACGTTCGAATTTAACAAATTCACGTCTGAAATTGGGAAACAGATTGTTTCCAAACAGACAAAAAACGACTATAGCTTTCACACACATTAGAAGTTTAAGCGACGAAGCTTTGAAGTATGTTACAGCTTAGAAGCATGTAATGCTTAATTACAGATTCCTAGATGTGATATAAATAGAAGTTTCGACGCTCAGCTCACATCCTCTTCTCTGGCTGATGAGGTAGCGGTGACGCCCTACCGAAATCTGCAGATCCCAGAAAGTCCGAGGTTCACTCCTCACCGAGTGCAGTGTGTTGAAATGCTAGACCGTTGAGTTATAGAAATAAAAATAACTCAACGTTAAATAAACTGACCTCGAGTCCGCTAAAAACGTATTCAATAGTAACACAGGTCGCCAAAAATCACTAACTAACAAAAAGGGAGACACACCCGATAACAATCGCATAATGCAAATGCATAAGAAATGCGTACGTTCGAATTTAACAAATTCACGTCTGAAATTGGAAAACAGATTGTTTCCAAACAGACAAAAAACGACTATAGCTTTCACACACATTAGAAGTTTAAGCGACGAAGCTTTGAAGTATGTTACAGCCTAGAAGCATGTAATGCTTAATTACAGATTCCTAGATGTGATATAAATAGAAGTTTCGACGCTCAGCTCACATCCTCTTCTCTGGCTGATGAGGTAGCGGTGACGCCCTACCGAAATCTGCAGATGAATAGTACGTCAGTACTAACTTAGTTGTTTAACTTAATCGAAATATTATATTTATTTCAGCCTGACCGATTGAGACTTTTTGGGACCAGAACTGTTGCGCCTGCATTTCCCACATTTGATTTTTTTCTTCTCATAGGTCTCATCCCCGACATAAAACAGCTGATCAGAGGGTAAATGATCGGCCATGGCAAACTAGGCATAATTTCTGGAGAGATCCCTTAATTTTGTATGGAGATGTAATAATGGTAATTACTCTTATTATTATTCCTGGTCTTACATTCATATCTTAATTATACCCGTTACTCGTAGAGTAAAAGGGTATATTGTATTCGTGCAAAAGTATGTAACAGCTAGAAGGAAGCGTTTCCGACCCCATAAAGTATATATATTCTTGATCAGGATCACTAGCCGAGTCGATCTAGCCATGTCCGTCTGTCCGTCTGTCTGTCCGTCTGTCTGTCCGTCTGTCTGTATGAACGCTGAGATCTCGGAAACTATAAAAGCTAGAAGATTGGCATTTTGCCTGCAGATTCTAGGAGTTCCTACGCAGCGCAAGTTTGTTTCAAAAAGGTGCCACGCCCCCTCTAACGCCCACAATCGCTTATATACGATTTTAAAAATTTCAATATTTCGGAAAAGTAAAAATGCAGTTTTATTGTGTTTATCAATACCTATCGAAATGTAGAAGAAATTTTTCAAATCGGACCATTCGTTAAAAAGTTATGCGTGTTCAAAGTTTCTATCTCCATCTCCCTCGCACACCCTTTACCTGAGTAACGGGTATCTGATTGTCGGGGCACCCGACTATAGCGTTCTCTCTTGTTTTTTTGATATTTTCAGAAGACAGGCTTACAAGTCATGGATACCTAAGACCTGCATTCGGCCAAGCAAAAACCGGGAATGCTTCAGGCATTAACAATTTTTAATTCCAATGCTTCGATTGTAAAAATTATCAAAGAGTATACAAATTATTTACATGGAAAATAATTTACATCGTAATAACGTTCTACGTATGCAAATTAGTTTAATTGTTGATCCGGTGGGTGATGAATCGCCGTCGGTATCAGGAGGTTCCTCTTCTTCCCCTCAGGTGGACAACAGGTCCGCTGTTAAATGTTGGCCGGCTGGCTGAAGGTGACCCAATGCTGAATTAGGATGATTACGTTGGACTGCCCCTCTTACCTGCTGATCTATGGACTCAGACAGTGAATAAATGATATGCAGTTACCGACTGTTGGTCGGAGTTGAGTTTACGAGCGATGGCTCTTTATTATTCGAATGTCGAATCAGAACTAAAACTTAAGAATTAACAAAAGCTCATGCATAGCCGGACGCCCGTGGCAGACCGCTGACCTTGCACATTTTGCAGAAGTCATACGATCGCTGTCAGCCAATGGCAAGGAGCCACGGCTCGGAATGGTACAATGTGCTGGCTCAGCTTAGGGCCAATAAGGTGGACCCAATTTAGGGTGGACCATGCATGAGAGAAAAGTGTAATAATAATAATAATAAAAAATGATGAACATTAACAAGGGGAATAAGAATTGGCCTGCTCAGCCTAAGCTGGGAGTTGGTTGTTAACTTACATTATATAGAGAGGGCATAGCTCTTACTTTCTGTTCAAAATGTTGTAGGCAAGGGGAAAAGGGGGAAAGAGCTTGTCCTATTTTTAGAATTCGTTTATTGAGTACACAATGCATAAGTGTAAGTGGGCTTTGCGTGTATGTGTGCGAGAACATTTTCGACAAAATTTCATTTTTGTAATTTTTATAATCGAGGGCCAACAACTTTTAAAAGTCGAAAAGGGTTTTCTGTCTAACACTTTCAACTCGATCTATGGTCGTGCTGGTTAAAGCGTTGATCAGCGCGGTGTTGATGCGTGTTCGATCCCCGCAATGGGCAGACGTTGATTTTGAACGGCTTAATAAAATATTTAAAGTAAAAATATAACAAATAAAATTTCCCAGGGGGCGGGTTTTTTCTATTCTTAAACCTAATGTAAAAGCAAAATAGAAAAATAACAAAAGAAAAATAACAAAAGAAAAATTACAAAATAAAAAACAAAAAAAAATGAATAATTGAAAAAAATGCAAAATACTCTCAAAAACCACAAAAAAAATTTACCCATCGCAAGAAATCGAAATTCTACAACGGGATTCGATCCCCGTACCGCTTAGATTGGTAGTCAGATGTCTTATTTACTGGGCCAAATGGCAAGCAGTGCTGCGACCGACTAGATTCCAAGTAGAATCGAGCAGTGCGGGTTCTACTGTTAAACTGCGGGTTCCACCGCAAGAACCCGCCATACGACAGACTCTATTGTATGACATGTCCTCTCTATATATTTATACTCTTTGATGTTATTAATAAATACACATACAAATATTACATGAAAAACCGTGTTTTTTTTATTGTGGGAAATCAGATACTGCAAAGAATTAGAAAACCAAAACTGGGAGGGTGTGGATAAGCAGATATTGCAAATAGAGGAAAACCATAACTGAGTACGTGTGGAAAATCTATAATGCGGGAAGGCGAAAAACCAGTGGATTTTTGCCAGCATTCTACTGCCAGAGATCCAGATAGAAACCTCATTTCCCCCTTACTTTTTGTGTCACCCCCGTGCATTTTAAAACCAGAGATCGAATAAATGTAAGGGGTGAATGAGGTTTAGTCCCTTCCGCTTGTATGGAGAAACCTGATGAAAATACGTTATTTTTCCACAGGAATTTTCCCGGTGGGTTCGTTTGCTTATACACTTACACAACCAAAGAATCTAACACGGACAACGCACACTAAGAAGATCCAAAATCCACACCAAAAATGTTGCCGGACATTCCGTTGTATGGTTGTTACAACTCTTAGTGTTTAAATGGTTGCACCATGCGCTCGCACAAAGTTGAGAGGGTAAAATTCTAAAAAAAAATAGAATGAGCTTGCTTGTGTGAGAATACGATTTTTAAGCCGAAATCATTTCTGTGGCATCAATTAAGCTGCACACACCTCTCACCCTTTAGACTGCGAACCGATCGAGAAGAAGAAGAAGACAAATAACATGTTTATATTTCCAGGTCGAAAAAAATGAACCAAACAATGGCCCACTGGCGGTACAGACAGAGGAAAAAGGAATTACAGCCTCCCAAATCTCAAGCTAAAACGGCTGCAGAAAAAAGTAAAGCATACAGAGAGGGTCTGCGATATGCTGCAGCTGACGCTATAACACCAGCTCCAATTCCATCAAAATACTAGAAGTTTCACTTCTGTCGTTACACAATCTTTGCCGACGACGGAATGCGTATATGCCAGAGTTTGAAGAGGATAATGACGAGTCCCCCCAACCAGAACGAGGAGGAATCTAACCGTCAAGAGAATTTGGGAAATGCTGCTGAAATTCGGGACGGATTTGCTGCAAACTTTTTGTAATGTAATATGTTTAAGTATCTATTAAATAATGGCTATTAGTTTATAATCATTTATTTTAAATTATTAAATTAATTTGAGATCACATCGCTTCATTGCGGCAAGGCACCGTATTCAGTCTTGAATACTTCTTAAATCTACTTTATCTAGTTCTTAGAACCTAGTAGCTTCTTCAGGACCTCTAGTTTTTGAGACTCAATTGACTTCAGTTCTTGCAGATGTTGAGCCATCATCTCCGTCTGCATTTTCATAGTGGCGGCCATCGATTCCATAGACCCACCACTCTTTCCATTAGACCATTCTGGGTGGCGCAAATCTCTTCCAACGACTTCGGTTGACCCACTCTAGTTCTCTTCGAAGTTTGGTCAACGGGTGCACTGGATTCGGCTGGGCGCTTGATGATTTCATCTCTCTCCGCATTAATATTTGAATTGGGGGGACCAAAGGCTCTGGCCCCTCTACATCCGATATTGTCACCTGGTTGGAGGGATCTCCTTACGGTTGTGAGCCAATTTCTTTTTATCGCTGCCTTCCAATTGCACCATGTATGAGAATAAGTTTACAGAAATGTATATTAGTTTGAAAATGTAGGGCAACCTTCTTCCATCCGGAGACATCCTTAACAGGCGGCCCTGCAGCGTTTAACTCTGCGGCTAGTGCGCTCCATTTGGCATCTACAGCCACCTTATCGCCCTTAACGAATCCCCTCGCTACACCCAAAACGACGCTGCGGTCTGTTTAAGGCAATTTTATTGTGAAAATTTTAATATTTGATTTATTTCCGGTTTATTTGAAAAGTAAGTACATTTGAATTGTGTCTTAATGCTTAACCAATGACCAACTTCTGCTCTTTCACCGAAACCAACTTGAAATTCGATAATTCGATTTAGAGTCGTTTGAGAACGGTTGTATGTACTTTTGTGCTCTGAGTTATTTGTGTTTTTCAGTGATTTTTGCGAGTGTCTTGTGATTGTTTATAAAGAAAGCGTAGCCTAACAATTGTGTTAGTGTTTTTAACTAAATCTCCCAATTAACGGGTGCATTGTTTTAGTTATTTTAACATTTCTATTTGGATTTGTTTAAATCGCTTGTCTTTGTTAGTGTAAATTACACGGTATAAACTTGCTAAAACTCTTGTAATTCTCTCTTTCACTCTCCCACTCTTACTCTCTCTAAACTTTCTGTACTTCTGATTTCTCTCTCTCTCTTGCTTGCTTTACATTTGTTAATGGCTTTGAATGATCTTGAATGAATTAAGTGACAGCCCACAATCAAATAAATGCGAGTGAATTTGAATGATGTTGAGTTTGACAATTTTCAACATTCAATTCAGATGAATTATAATGAATTATAGCTAAATATGAAACGACAAGGTACGTAATGTCAAAAACATTCGAATCATTCGAGTTATTCGAGTTTATTATTATTTATTATTAGCAAAAATGAACAATCCTGTAAGTCTATTTCTTTCTTAGGGGAGTGTAGGGTAAGGTGACGAACGATTCGATTTTTGAATGTAACTTTTCTAAAAATCAATATTTTTTAAAACTGTAAAAGCAGAAAGTTGCTTACATCTACTGAGCATAATTTTGTAAAATTAGGATTCGAAGTTCCAACGGAACTGAATTCTACAGCGTTTGGCGTGAACCATACTTTTTTTGCACTTTCAAAAATTGTGGGTAATGTGACGAACGATTAGTTATACCCGTTACTCGTAGAGTAAAAGGGTATATTGTATTCGTGCAAAAGTATGTAACAGCTAGAAGGAAGCGTTTCCGACCCCATAAAGTATATATATTCTTGATCAGGATCACTAGCCGAGTCGATCTAGCCATGTCCGTCTGTCCGTCTGTCCGTCTGTCTGTCCGTCTGTCTGTCCGTCTGTCTGTCCGTCTGTCTGTCTGTCTGTATGAACGCTGAGATCTCGGAAACTATAAAAGCTAGAAGATTGGCGTTTTGCATGCATTCTAGGAGTTCCTACGCAGCGCAAGTTTGTTTCAAAAGGGTGCCACGCCCCCTCTAACGCCCACAATCGCTTATATACGATTTTAAAAATTTCAATATTTCGGAAAAGTAAAAATGCAGTTTTATTGTGTTTATCAATACCTATCGAAATGTAGAATAAAATTTTTCAAATCGGACCATTCGTTAAAAAGTTATGCGTGTTCAAAGTTTCTATCTCCATCTCCCTCGCACTCCCTTTACCTGAGTAACGGGTATCTGATTGTCGGGGCACCCGACTATAGCGTTCTCTCTTGTTTTTTAATGTAACTTTCCCAAGAATCAATATTTTTTAAAAGTGTAAAAGCAGAAAGTTGCTTAGATCTACTGAGCATATTTCTGTAAAAGTACGAATCGAAATTCCATCGGAGTTAAATCCCACAGCCTTTGGCGTGAGCCATCCTTTCCAACTGACGGCACAACTAAAAACAATACAAAACAAGAGAGAACGCTATAGTCGGGTGCCCCGACTATCAGATACCCGTTACTCAGGTATAGGGAGTGCGAGGGAGATGGAGACAGAAACTTTGATCACGCATAACTTTTTAACGAATGGTCCGATTTGAAAAATTTCTTCTACATTTCGATAGGTATTAATAAACACAATAAAACTGCATTTTTACTTTTCCGAAATATTAAAATTTTTAAAACCGTATATAAGCGATAGTGGGCGTTAGAGGGGGCGTGGCACCCTTTTGAAACAAACTTGCGCTGCGTAGGAACTCCAAGAATCTTCATGCCAAATACCAATCCTCTAGCTTTTATAGTTTCCGAGATCTCAGCGTTCATACAGACAGACAGACGGACAGACAGACAGGCGGACAGACGGATCGACTCGGCTAGTGATCCTGATCAAGAATATATATACTTTATGGGGTCGGAAACGCTTCCTTCTCCCTGTTACATACTTTTGCACGAATACAATATACCCTTTTACTATACGAGTAACGGGTATAACTACAACAAAACTGCAGCATTTAATGTTATCTGGTAATATTGTAATATGCATGTATTGTGTATCGAATACCCACTGTACCAATACTAACATTGTGCAACAGTGTACTAAAATATATAAAAAGTCCCGGCCATCAAACTCAAGTGGCCAGCCGAAATATGATCATGCCTCAGAGCTTAACATGGGAAATGCAAGTGTCAGCATATTCCCACTGCCTGAGTGCACATATATACAGTACATGTGTATACAACTTCCCTCGCGCTCTTAGCCTTATGTGTGAGCATAGATATTCATATATATTGTTCTTATATACATGTAGCCGCTGCTGACCGCTGCCGGCGTAAGCCGACAGCTCAGCCGCAAAATACTTATTGTAAGCGAGCACTCTCAATCTGAAACTCAAATAATAAAGAACAATATTGGCCTGTTGGTCATCGGATATATTTTGTGTTCATTTATACTTAAAACAACTAACTGAAATATCTCGTGGCAACTTCAGATCGTACATGGCGACCGTGACAGCTGCAGTGAACTGCAAATACACTAATATACTAATTTGACCTGCCATTTAATAATTTAATGGCTTCTTCGAGTGCGTTTGCTGACAGCGAAAACAAAGATTCGCGGAATCCGCCGATTACGGCAGCAACAAAGTTTTAAGCGAGTGGTGTTCGCATAATTTACATCTAAAAACCAACAAAAATGAACTTATAAAAAAAAAACACAAACATCAAATGAGAAAGAAACCATCAATATAAAAAAAAAGTGTGGGAGGTATGGCAAAGCCGCCTACACCTACGTGGGAAAAAGAAGACGCTGAACTACAAGACGCTGCTCCTGTCGAGCAAAGGGACGCACCAAGCCTAAAAGAAGCTCTAGAGGTGTGTCCAACCGATGGACCACGCCCCCTCACAATAGCTGAGTACAGGGCACGGCAGCAGAAGAAAATTAAAACAAAGAAGAAGAGGAGCGGCAGGAGACACAATCTATTGCGCCAACGGAGATTGGCTAAGGATTTAATAAAGACGGCAGCGACAACCGAGGAAGAAAAACAACACGAAGAGCAACTAAGGAAAATCGAGGACCAACTTCGCACTGGTGCGAAGTAACGTAACAAAGGCTGCATTAATTGCCAATGCCTAAGTTACCTTTAATTTAAAAACACTTCTAATCAAGCCGATGCGTGAAAACGCTGCTTGAAAATTACTAACCTCTGTTAGGCTTTCATACTAAAATCATATGGCAGATATTTTAATTATATAGAGCGACACTTTGTAAATCTGCCATGTGAAAATTTAACACAAACAATTTTTTTTTCTTCACTTTTTCAAATTCCAATATATCTTTTTTTTTCAAAAAAAAATTTTTTTTTCATGAAAAAT
>JBAMCF010001252.1:0-13170 GCA_037075285.1 Drosophila lutescens | reverse complement strand
GCCGATCACTCATGGCGTCTTTACCATACGGTTCGCACAATTTTTCGCGAGCTGCGACCGCTTTTTTTCCTTTTCGGAAATAAAAAAGCAAACTATGCCGAAAATGCTCACTTTGATCCTCTATGTTTAATTTGCTATAGCTTCCACAAATGTTATCGAATAATTACCAAATTTTCATCGATAGTACCTAAGACAATAAGCTTTAAAACGATACTAAAAAGTGTGACCCTGGTGCTCGATTAGTCGTAAATAAATTAGATTAAAAACGATTACTAAAAAAAAACGGCATGACTTTCTTGCCCACCCAATAAATATTATTTTATCTTTCTCGATTATTATTTGCCTGCCAATTACTATTCGACTGCCAGTTATTATTCGTCTGCCGATTGTTATTAGGTTTATTCTGGAGTTGAATCGATGGATCAACATCCATTGGCTGGACAGCTTGTTGCTTTTGTTATTTTGGTTATTGTTTTGCCAAAAATTTCCCTTTTGTGGCCAGTTATAATTTTGGTTATTACCCCAATGATTGCCCGTTTTATTATTATTATTATTTTGTCGTACTAGATCAAATCGTAAGTTGTTTCCCTGATAATTATTTTCTTTTTTAAATCCATTAAACCTGTTTGCAAATTGAGCACGGAAATTGTTTGATTCTAATTCCTGGACCTTTGCCAAAGCATTAGGCAAATCTGGTGGATTTAATGAGAAAAGAGTTTCTGAGATAGATCCATTTAATCCGGATATATAGAGCGTTGCTCCTTATTGTTTTGTTTCTTTCCTTGGTAATTACGCTGTCCTTTCCGTGTGTCATTATGGTTTTGTTTATTAGTAAAGTAATTTTTTTATTAACTTTCTTATAGTATTCAGTAACTGTCATTCGTCCCTAATACTAAGTTCTGACCAGGGACCGTAACTGTTATGAGTTTTATTTTAAAAAGCACACTTTACCAGTTATTCTCTGATTTGTAAAGTAAAACTCAAAGAATAAGCCAACAATTTCAAATGGCTGACCAAGATGCCAAACTGGGCAAGACTATAAACTATAAAAGCTAGAAAGCTTGGATTATGCATACATATTCTGTGAATTGAGCATCACAACTAATTACACAGGTCGACAAAATCCGGACTTTTTTTTGGCCCAAAACTAAACGCTGGAAAACCTGAAAGGATTTTACTTTTAGATTAGTACCCCATACTTGGAAACTTTCCATCACGTCACAGTTTTGAGAAAACCGTGGTCAAAGCTCCAAATTTTCGATTTATAGGCACTTTTTGTGGCCTAATAAAAACTAAACTTTTTGTAGCCCAAAGCCACAATTTGTTGGAAATGGTACTTTGAACCTTTAACTTCAACAGTGTTCAATCACCAAGATGGGCGACCTCTACTTCTTGACTTACAATACAGAAAAAAGTGACAAAACTTGCCTTAGTAAAATCGATTGTAGCTAAAGAAGTAAACAGGTCGCCCAACTTGGTGATTGGACACTGTTGAAATAAATGGTTCGAAGTACCATTTCCGCTAAATTGTGGCTCTGGGCTACGAAGGGTTTTCTTCCTATTAAACCGCAAAAAGTGCCTAAAAATCGAAAATGTGTAACTTTGACCACGGTTTTCTCAAAACTGTGACGTGATGGAAAGTTTCCAAGTATGGGGTAGTAATCTAAATTATTGTTTTGTTTCTTTCCTTGGTAATTACGCTGTCCTTTCCGTGTGTCATTATGGTTTTGTTTATTAGTAAAGTCATTTTTTTATTAACTTCGTTATAGTATTCAGTAACTGTCATTCGTCCCTGCCTGAGAATAATAAGTTCTGACCAGGGACCGTAACTGTTATGAGTTTTATTTTAAAAAGCACACTTTAACAGTTATTCTCTGATTTGTAAAGTAAAACTCAAAGAATAAGCCAACAATTTCAAATGGCTGGCCAAGATGCCAAACTGGGCAAGATGTGCGGCCATCGATTCGCTGACAGTCATCTATCGTGGGTGGGAGAATGACTCATTCACGCTGATGCAAAACGAGATACTTGTGGGGACCGAGTTCAGAGTGATCTCCTTGCTAAGTCCTCGATGCATGTTAATAATTCAAGTATTTCTTAAATAAATAGAGGAGAGGTCTGTAAGTTGGTACGGTCTGTACGATACGATGCCGATTCCACGAGTAAAAGTTATCAAGTTGGCGATGCCACGATTATTTTTTGTAATCATGTAATCGTGTCAAACGAGTATACTCGACATCGTAGAATCGTACGAGTAGCATCGCCAACAAATTTCAAATTTGACTTTTCAATATGAATTTTCATGAAAATTGCGGGTACATTTTTTTTTAGAATTCGTGAATAGAAAAACCATATTTAAAGACAACCAATCCATACGTGTTATGGAAATGGTCCTTTAATGGTTCTTCTCCTTCCAAAGAATTCGCGGTCTCATTTTGGATTTCGAGTATGTCGGGTTCCAAGACGGTAAAACTTAAATTAATTAATCTAGGGTCTTAAGTGGATAAGACTAACAATTGTGATATCTTGGTCTATATTGGTTCCTCTTGTTCTGACATGAATTTTGGTTGATTTTGTTTAATAAAAAAACACTAGTCAGATATGAGTAAAACTATGCCGATGCCAACGATTCTACGATGCCACGATGCCATTTTTGACAGTTGGAATCTGCATCGCCGAGTAGTAATCGAGTAGTCTGTAAGTTGGAACACCCGACTTTCTCAGAACTGTTCAACAAAAAAATTGTGTTGTATTTTTTGTAGTAAGAAAACCTTTAGGAAAAACATGATAAGCCAGGCTCAAGCCAAATTTAAACTGTAAGAGTCGTGTATAATTTTTCATCAAAAAAGTTTTTGTCCTTTTTTTTTTAATTTTATAAAAAAATTAATAATGGGATTAGGTTAAATTGATAAAATTCATAAAACATAACAACCTAACAAATATAAAAAAGAAATCAGATTTATTTGGCAGTCAGAAACAAAGTTATTAATTTTTTCCGAACCTACCCATTTTGTGTAAGTTGGAACTCTTTGGCCATGTTCATCTGTTAGTCCGTATAACCGCTGAGATCTCGGAAACTATAAAATCTAGAAAGTTTGGATTATGCATACATATTCTGTGAATTGCTGCGTAGCGCAAATTTTTTACAGACGAGCGGCCTAAAGTTAACGAGCATCACAACTAATTACACAGGTCGACAAAATCCGGACTTTTTTTGGCCCAAAACTAAACGCTGGAAAACCTGAAAGGATTTTACTTTTAGATTAGTACCCCATACTTGGAAACTTTCCATCACGTCACAGTTTTGAGAAAACCGTGGTCAAAGCTCCAAATTTTCGATTTATAGGCACTTTTTGTGGCCTAATGAAAACTAAACTTTTTGTAGCCCAAAGCCACAATTTGTTGGAAATGGTACTTTGAACCTTTAACTTCAACAGTGTTCAATCACCAAGATGGGCGACCACTACTTCTTGACTTACAATACAGAAAAAAGTGACAAAACTTGCCTTAGTTAAATCGATTGTAGCTAAAGAAGTAAACAGGTCGCCCAACTTGGTGATTGGACACTGTTGAAATAAATGGTTCCAAGTACCATTTCCGCTAAATTGTGGCTCTGGGCTACGAAGGGTTTTCTTGCTATTAAGCCGCAAAAAGTGCCTAAAAATCGAAAATGTATAACTTTGACCACGGTTTTCTCAAAACTGTGACGTGATGGAAAGTTTCCAAGTATGGGGTAGTAATTTAAAGGTAAAATCCATTGGGGTTTTGTAGCGTTTAGTCTTGGGCTATTTTTTTGTCGACCTGTGTTATTAAACAGTTATAAACAATTAATTGAATCGTCGCTAGGTGGAACTAGTATGCAACCTCGGAAACGGTCCATCCGGCCGATATTCAACCGAGAGTTGCCAAAATGAGAATGACATATTCGTGATCGATTGGTCCAGCACTAACAGAATTGGTCATCATTCGGATGGTAATTTTCTGAATTTTACAATGTAAACAATCACTTGTTTTGAATAATAACAATAAAAAACAAGAGAGAACGCTATAGTCGGGTGCCCCGACAATCAGATACCCGTTACTCAGGTAAAGGGAGTGCGAGGGAGATGGAGATAGAAACTTTGAACACGCATAACTTTTTAACGAATGGTCCGATTTGAAAAATTTCTTCTACATTTCGATAGGTATTGATAAACACAATAAAACTGAATTTTTACTTTTCCGAAATATTGATATTTTTAAAATTGTGGGCGTTAGAGGGGGCGTGGCACCTTTTTGAAACAAACTTGCGCTGCGTAGGAACTCCTAGAATCTGTATGTAAAACGCCAATCTTCTAGCTTTTATAGTTTCCAAGATCTCAGCGTTCATACAGACGGACAGACAGACGGACAGACAGACGGACAGACAGACATGGCTAGATCGACTCGGCTAGTGATCCTGATCAAGAATATATATACTTTATAGGGTCGGAAAAGCTTCCTTCTACCTGTTACATACTTTTGCACGAATACAATATACCCTTTTACTCTACGAGTAACGGGTATAACAAGAAAGGAAGCTAACTTCGGCAAGCCGAAGTTTATATACCCTTGCAGTTAAAATAAAAAGTCAAAGAAAGCAATGTACATTTTTATTTTTAACAGTGAACTTAACGCTTTGTTCCGTTTTCTTTAGAGTATTTCAAGGCGCTAATTGTTAACGGTATACAGTGAATAATTTTGAATAATTTGTAGAAATTTTTAACAATTTTTCAAATAAAACTTTTGATATTGTTGAGCCGAACAAGAAACTGTTTTCACGTTGATCTGTTTTAGCGTTAAGCTTTGAACTTAACTCTGAGCACTGAACTGAACACATGAACACTTTGAACTCAACTGAACTGAATACGTTTTGGTTGTCATGATTTCTAATTGTTCAAAATCACCACGCCTACATAAAATTTAAAATAAAAAAATCTTACTGTTCCTATGGGAGCCTTAAGATATAGTGCTCCGATCCGGCTCGCTCCGACATATGTACTACCTGCAATAGAAAGAAGACTTTTGGGAAAGTTTCATTGCGATAGTTTTAAAACTGAGAGACTAGTTCGCATAGAAACGGACAGACGGACAGACGGACATGGCTAGATGGACTCGGCTATTGGTGCTGATCAAGAATATATATACTTTATGTGGTCGGAAACGTCTCCTTCAACATTTTTTTGATTGCGAATAACTTTTTAATGAATGGTCTTTTACGTTTCGATAGGTATAAATATACACAACAAAATAATAAATAACAAACAAATACTAAGTACAGTTTTTTAAATAAAATTTATTAACCTATTAGTTTTTGATATTATATTTTTTTTAACCTGCAGTCTGCATTTCATGACGCAAAAGTACCAAATTGGTTTCATAAAACCTGCATTTTCAAAAATCAACGTCCAGAATCTGTGAAAGACATTCGGAATTTTGAAAACTTTCGATTTACTGATCAAAAAGAATTGACTGCTCTTATTGGTAAGTAGGGGAGAGTGGGGCAATTTCGTCAGCATTTTTTCAAAGCTATTTTTTGTCCATCTTGAGACACGTTATCATATTTCTATTTTTATACCCGTTACTCGTAGAGTAAAAGGGTATATTGTATTCGTGCAAAAGTATGTAACAGCTAGAAGGAAGCGTTTCCGACCCCATAAAGTATATATATTCTTGATCAGGATCACTAGCCGAGTCGATCTAGCCATGTCCGTCTGTCCGTCTGTCTGTCCGTCTGTCTGTCCGTCTGTCTGTCCGTCTGTCTGTCCGTCTGTCTGTCCGTCTGTCTGTCCGTCTGTCTGTCCGTCTGTCTGTCCGTCTGTCTGTCCGTCTGTCTGTCCGTCTGTCTGTCCGTCTGTCTGTCTGTCTGTATGAACGCTGAGATCTCGGAAACTATAAAAGCTAGAAGGTTGAGATTTCACACACATATTGTTGGGCTTCCTACGCAGCGCAAGTTTGTTTCATCGAGGTGCCACGCCCCCCCTAACGCCCACAATCGCCATAAACGATTTTCAAATGTGTCTGGAGGCCACATCTTTTAAGATTTTAAAAATATATAAACGCAATTTTATAGTGTTTATTAATACCTATCGAAATGTAGAAGACATTTTTCAAATCGGACCATTCATTAAAAAGTTATACGCAATCAAAATTGTTTATACATCTATCTCCCTCGCACTCCCTTTAGCCCCAATAGATAGTCGGGACACCAACCCGAGTACCTTGGTGATTTATAAAAAATTAAAAAGTAAAACCAATATACTGGGGCAATCTCGCCACATAGGGGGGTAAAATCGCCACACCACTGGGGCAATTTCGTCACCTGAAAAATGTAGGGAATTTTACGCCTGTAAATATGCTACACTGATCAAGCGTACCATTTTTGTTGACGTCCTATATTTGTTGCTGCTGCCGGTAGTCTGTTCGTTAGCCAGCTCGTCAAATAAAAAAATATGTATTTAAAATAGGTGCGAATTTACCCTAAGCAATGGGGTGGCGAAATTTCCCCACACAGTACTTTTTTAGAAATAATTATTTTTCTTCCGAAATTAGGCGCGAAGTTAAGAATCACTAACGCAGAAATGCACATTATAGCACTGTGTATTATATAAAAAAACCTGTATCTTAATCCCTTTTCAATTGTGGCATACAGAAACAATTTCGCCGAGAACTAAATGTAGCTTTTGAACTATTAAAACACATTTAATATTATAGCTTTATTATCTTGGCCTTTTGTGCAAAAAAAATGCATTGGTTGTGTCATGCCGTCTTGAAGGACTAAAACAAAAAAATTATATATTTTTAAGACTTATGGATTCCGAGATATTGCAGGTGACGAAATTGCCCCAGTGACGAAATTACACCACTCTCCCCTACTTGTATCATTTGTTTGTATATCAATGTGTCAATTTATAATAGTTTAATATATAATATATTTACAATGGAAATATAAAGGGAGTTATACATGAGAAATCAGGAAAGAAGCCCTCTAATGCAGTTAACCTAGCACTAAAAGACTTTGGAATCGAGTATGGGGCTGTCCATATATTACGTAATCACAATTTCGACGATTTCTGACCCCCCCCCCCCCCCCCTCATGTAATCAATTCTTCATACAAAAAAAAATTTTTTTGCACTAGAGTAATCATTTGGTTGACCCCCTCCCCCCTAGGTGATTACGTAATATATGGACAGCCCCTATGCAAAATCTAGTGGATCGACTTGTCGGGGATGTGAACAAAAAATAAATAATGATCAAGTTCGCTTACGTAAAACTGTTTATATGGTATGATATGGTATGAAGTATGGAGGCCAGCCTCTATGGCATCATTTGGACTGCTTTGCCCAATTGTTATTCAAGCTTAACGTATGCTGATCAAACATAAGTAAAAACTGTTCTTCCGTAAGTATATATATTTTGTCTTTATTATACCCTTGCAGAGGGTATTATGATTTCAGTCAGAAGTTTGCAACGCAGTGAAGGAGACGTTTCCGACCCCATAAAGTATATATATTCTTGATCAGCATCACTAGACGAGTCGATTTAGCCATGTCCGTCTGTCCGTCTGTCCGTCTGTCCGTCTGTCCGTCTGTCCGTCTGTCCGTCCGTCTGTCCGTCTGTCCGTCTGTTTCTACGCAAACTAGTCTCTCAGTTTTAAAGCTATCGGGCTAAAACTTTCCCAAAAGTCTTCTATCTATTGCAGGTAGTATATAAGTCGGAACGAGCCGGATCGGACAACTATATCATATAGCTCCCATAGGAATAATCGGGGGAAAAAATGCAAAAAAAAATTTATCTTGGGTGTTTTTGAACCTAGAGCCTCCTACTTTTGGAAATGCCATTTTTTATCTAATTCTGAATTTCGAATAAATTTTTTTTAAAATCGGACGACTATATCATATAGCTGCCATAGAAACGATCCAAAAATTAATGGGAATATAATAGGAAATAAATTATTGCTTCGTTGACTTTTATTGTATTCTCTTCTACTCTGGGATATGAGTCTTATTAAATGTTTTCGAATTTCGATTTTAATTTTATCAATATCGAACTACTATATCATATAGCTGTCTTTTTATACCCTTGCAGAGGGTATTATGATTTCAGTCAGAAGTTTGCAACGCAGTGAAGGAGACGTTTCCGACCCCATAAAGTATATATATTCTTGATCAGCATCACTAGACGAGTCGATCTAGCCTTGTCCGTCTGTCCGTCTGTCCGTCTGTCCGTCGGTCCGTCTGTCCGTCTGTCCGTCTGTTTCTACGCAAACTAGTCTCTCAGTTTTAAAGCTATCGGGCTAAAACTTTCCCAAAAGTCTTATATCTATTGCAGGTAGTATATAAGTCGGAACGAGCCGGATCGGACAACTATATCATATAGCTCCCATAGAAATAGTCGGGAAAAAAATGTAAAAAAAATTATATCTTGGGTGTTTTTGAACATATCACCTCCTACTTTTGGAAATACCATTTTATATCTAATTCTGAATTTCGAATAAATTTTTATCAAAATCGGACGACTATATCATATAGCTGCCATAGGAACGATAAAATAATTAATGGGAATATAATAGGAAATAAATTATTGCTTCGTTGGTTTTTATTGTATTCTCTTCTACTCTGGGATGTGACTCTTTTTAAATGTTTTCGAATTTCGATTCTAATTTTATCAATATCGAACTACTACATCATATAGCTGCCATAGGAACGATCAAAAAATTAATGTGAAATAATAGGAAATTTAACATTTTTGCGTTTTGTAAATTAATAGAATGATCTGCAAGGGTATATAAGCTTCGGCTTGCCGAAGCTAGCTTCCTTTCTTGTTTTTAAGGCGTAGTCTCTCGAATGCCGGCTAACAATTTTTAAACAGGATTACTAGCTGAGTCGATCTTTATAGAGTAGGAAACGCTTCCTTCTCCCTGATACATACTTTCCGACGAATATAATATTCACAATTATTTTATGAGTAATCGGTATAATAAAATAACTTATAGATTTAACGGGTTACCTTCATATTTTGACTGCATCCATTAGATGACCCCATTTTTTTAGTCAAAATTCTTAAATTAGGTCAAGTGTTTCATTATTAATATCCTAACGCTTTAAGTAAAATCATATATTTATTGCGTTAGTCACATCGAATTGAGTAAGGAAAAATTGTAATAATTTAATTTAAATGTATTACTTAAAAACGAACAATGTTGATTTTATATTTCGAATATAAGATTGGAACTATCTTTAATCATGCATAAGTTCTTTGATTTTTTATGTAAACTGAGTCGCGCTTCTGATGGTTTTAATAACATGCGGAAGATCGTCCCATAGGCGAATTTCATTTATATAGTGACATATCCATAGTTCCACATAACTCTATGCATATGTCTGTACGCCCACACACTTACACCATCCCAGAATCCACCCTTCAAATAACCATAGTACACCAACCAGCCAATATCTAATTGCAAATGTACCCAAGCTTTAGACTAAACATCCAGAACGAATCAAATTACATTAACAGTTCGTTCCCACACTTTTCGGACCCTCAATGGAAAATTACCATGAGAAAGAAACCAAAAGATTTAGACTAAACAATCGGATTGAGTCGCCGGTGCATTATCAATCAACAATCCAAAGGGCAATTATAAAACTCACTCAATTAAAGCTAACTCCACTCATAGAAAGCTCTAAAGCTCAGAACCGAGGTATGATCGTCAAAGAAGTTTAAGTTAAGAAGCGAGTTCAGTTTGAGACTTGTCAAAAGACAGTCGGTGTTCTTCCAAATAAAAAATAATAATTGTAACCAGTTTAAGAATAAATTAAATAAAGTTTTTTTTTATATTAAACTTATGGTGCAAACATTTTATTGGCGCAGTCGGTAGGATCTTGAAGTCATTTTAAAAGTCATCGGTACTGATCAACTAAAGGATATTACTATACGACTAGTTTATCCTGATCAGCGAAAAATCCGTGAATATGCAAAACGACAAATATCGAGATCCGCTAAAGAATCTATGTGTAATTTTCGCACGCAGAAACTAAAATAAAAAACAATTCGGTCAATACGCGCTTAAAAATTTAAAATAAAAAAAGTGCCAATATTGAAAACAAAACCAAAAACATGGCAAACGCACCAGCTCTACCGCTGTTGTCTGAGATTCACATGAATCAACTAATCGGACAAATCAAGGAGTTACCTTATTTCGACGGAAATCCATCACAATTAAGTCGCTACATTGCCAGAGTAGAGTATTTACCGCAACTTTACCCTACTCAAGATGTTCGCCAAATCCACATCATTTATGGAGCCATTGAGAGGACCATCGTCGATTCCGCGCAACAGTCATCGAGGAGGAAAAATCCAATTCGTGGGTAACAACAAAAGCGACCTTAATCAAAGCTTTCAAAGACCACAGGCCATACGAGGACATCATACAGCACGTTCTAGATACCTCATACCAAGGAAGCATCAGTAAGTTCGTAAACGAACTAAAATCCAGATCATCACATGTACATAATAAGTTAGAACTGGAATCAGATCCAACAGACAGGATAATTTATACAAGCTCTTTAAACAAAACAATTAGGGATTGTATCGAAAGGAAACTTCCCGATAGATTGTATACTTCCTTGTCCAAAAAAGATATACACTTGCCAGAAAAAGTATGCGTACAAATATTTTCCAGAACTTTAGAGCTTAAAAATTTTAATTTTAACATTTAGTACACATATTATGCTTTAATTTGACGTAACTCATTAATTTCTAGCACCTTTACTTTTCCTAATATAAACAAAAATGTACAGAATGGCCGGATTTCGCATCAGAAAAAGTATGCGTACAAATGCATATAGTATTAGAAAAAGCCATATTTTGGGCAAAGTACATCGAGTTTTGTACGGAGTTTGATACCCTTTATGTTTTATAACTTCAGTCCACATATTTGGCATCGATCGGACCAATGTCCTTGCATCCTTCGCCGTTATTTGATTCCATTCCTCGACATTGAGTTTTTTCAGCCTACCCTTGGATGCAAGGGTGTGAAGGTGAGTCCTGCCCTCCAGGACATCACCAAAATGCTTTACGGGATTGAGATATACTATTGTGATGGCGAATGTAGCTGTTTTACACATAAAAGCTTTGTTTTGTGGGCGCAATGTTTAGGTTCGTTGTCCTCTTGGTACCAAAAGTCCTTTTTGAGTCCCACTTTCAGGGCGCTTTAATTTGTTGTTTAAGGGGGGGGTAGGGTTTTTGGCACCAAAAAATCGACTGACTTTGCGATTTTTTCTATAAAAACTGGTTGGATGGATTTAATTCAAACCTTTTGTATATTATTAAGTGTCATTTAAATAATATCCACTAATTTTTATAGCCGATACTATCGGCTAATATATCGGTGGCAAAGCGATTGCTGGAACACTATTAAACAAAGGCGTTTTGCGGTGTTCACTGTACCTCCGCTAAAAATGATCGGATTTCCATTTTGTTTTTACAATTCGCTTAAGAATTAAAAAAACCCGCCCCCTGGGAAGCCCTTTTTTAAATTTTTTATTTTTAAGAATTTTTTTCCGAAAGTCCAAAGTCAAAAATGGGTTTTTCACCTAAAAAAATTGACTTTCGGCTTAAAAATAAAATATTTAAAGTTAAAAAATAAAAAAAAACGCTTCCCAGGGGCGGGTTTTTTTAATGCAGAAAAATATGCGACAAATTTGAAAACGATCGGTTGAGCCGTTTAGAAATGCCGATGAACACGGACTTTCAAAACGTGGTTTCGAGAAAAACGCACTTAAAGATGCACTTACGTACCTAAAGTCTTAGAGGTTAGGGTACTAGTTTTAGCATAACTTCTAAACTTTTTGTCCGATTGACTTACAACTTTTTTTGTATAATCTTAAGATGTTAATCTACAAGAAAAAAATTTTAAAAAAAAATCGAAATTTTTTTTTTGCAAGACCCTACCTCCCCCTTAAAAGTGCATAAAACAACCAACAAAATGAGGTATCGTTTATTAAAATCGGTCAACAACTTAACGAGAAATGGCTAGCGATATAACCAAACAAACAACTGCTTTCGCGTAATGCATGAATTTCATACGAATTTCAATAAAAACGAACCTTCTATCTAAATAAGAAAGTTTTTATACCCATTTCTCGTTAAGCTATGTTTTTTTGACTATGTTTTCTAAAATTTGTTTCTCCCTTAATAAAAATCCTAAAATTATTCTAAGTATGGGGTTTGAAAGATAAAGCGTGTATCTTTTAAAAAACTTTAACATCGAATCAAACCATGAACCCGTTTGCCTCTAAGAGCTCCGGAAAGTTGGCCAATTTCAGCATTTTTCGAACTTTGAGGTCCTTTTGCTAAGAATCCTTGCGTCGGGGAACATTTTGGAAAACGCAGTTTAACTTGGGAATTCGTAACAAATCCAAAAATATAGCATCCATCGAGGTAAATTTTTGATGCTGCATAGTGTAATCGAAGGAATTCGGGAAATTCATATCAAAATTATTATTATCAAAGGAACAATTCCAATTCTTATAGTTATCCCAAAAACAATAATAATTATCAAAGAAACAATAATAATTCAAATTCAACAAATCCTCAAAGTTCACCGAATAGAAATCAGATTCCCCCTCAGAACCAGGGAAATTATCATGAGTATAGGAGGAATTTAGATCAAGGTAGGGCCCAAAAACCCCTTAAATTCCCAAGCATCAAATTCTAATAATTCTCCAAATACACCTGCTAAGAGACAAAGAGAGAATGACAGTGCACAGAATAGAATGGTCGTAAATTTTCAGCAAATTGCCTCGGATACAGAAAGTGTTGCCCATATGTCAGAGTAATGATTAAAGGGAAACTTCTTAGAGCTATGATAGATACAGGGTCATCTATCAATATAATGACGAAGAATTTTGGAAATAATGAGGAACAAGATGAGAAATTAAAAGTAGTCACAATAAATGGATCAATGGAATTAAATAAAAGTATAACATTGGATTCATGCAAAATCTGCCCAGTTAAACAAAAGTTTTATTTACATAAATTTTCTGAAAATGATGACATTTTAATAGGTAGAGATTATTTGAAAGATAGTAAAGCGAAAATAAATTTTGAAGACGAAACAGTGACATTAGGAGATACATTACTTTACA
>JBAMCF010001251.1:0-22329 GCA_037075285.1 Drosophila lutescens | reverse complement strand
TTTAAAATCGTTAGTGGGCGATTATGGGCGTTAGAGGGGGCGTGGCGCTCGGCTGAAATAAACTTGCGCTGCGTAGGATCAAGAATATATACTTTATGGGTTCGGAAGTGCTTCCTTCTAGCTGTTACATACTTTTGCACGAATACAATATACCCTTTTACTCTACGAGTAACAGGTATAACTACCAAAACGCCAAGAAACAAAAATCGCCTATACCCTTAAAAATACTGATTAAAAGTACTGAAATGCTGAGTTGTAGCGACATTTCTTGTCTCTTTCTAGTACATTAATATTTTATGGAGAAAAAGTCGCTGAAGCAGAAAAAGGCCGCTTAAGCGAAAACTTCCTCTGTGTGCAGAGGCTATAAACCTTTTGCATCAAGAGTGAACGCTCTGCATAAACTTTTTAAAGGCCGTATGAAGACTGTATAAAAACGAAGTTAAAAAAACTGAGTGGCTCATTTTTCAAACGTCTTAAACAATTCAATGAAATGCGATTTGTGTGAATTTTAATTTATGAATATTTAATTCGTATTCACAATACATAGTAACATGGAAAATTACTCTGGAGACGAAAGATGGAAGGACTCGTTTGATAAATTGTTGGACCCAAGACCGTAAGAGTACAACTAAGTAAAGTCATAACAAATAAACATAATATTACTGCTTCTAGGCAACTGCGTAATTCGAACAGAATAAAAAAGATTGTAAAAGTATCCTTTAACATTGACTCTAGTGTAGAAAACAGCAGCCACAGTATAGAACAAATTAGGCCGAATACCATTAACTTGAATTTAAAGAATTACTATCAGAGCGCATCTATATCAACACCTAGCGATAAACGGTTAAGTAAGGAATTATTTAATTGCGGGTTGTCCCCGATCACCCTTATAAAACTTGATGGTTTTGGAGACTGCAGTGATAAATGCCATATTGATCAAGACGCAGAGTCCAATTTAATGGAAAAAACTAACTTCGACGATAAGACTTCGAAACCACGATTTAACAAATCGAATAAGATTATTGGCGTTGTTTTAAAGCCTGGGAAGTGGCGTAAGTCACTAAATATTTTTCGGCGAACTCAAATAAGTGATTTGAATTTAAAGAACAAATTGGAAAACCGTAGCTCAGAATGCCAGGGTCGAAAGTCTCTATTTTTAAAAGACTTAAAAGAAAAAAATTACATTTGTGAACAAGACTTCTTCTATTATTGCAATCAGAGCAAGCCCCTAAAATTTAATTCGGCTTATGCACATTATAAAATGTTGAATACCTACAAGATAGGCGAAGGGGCATACGGAGAAGTCTTTCGATACACTGCAAAAAAAGGATGTGAGAAACCTAGCACTGATTTAGTTTTAAAGATAATACCAATCGAAGGTTCTATTGAAATTAATGGGGAAAAACAAAAAACATTCAGTCAAATTTTGCCAGAAATAATTATCACTAAAAAAATGAGCAGCCTTCAGGGATTCGCAAACATACAAAAGGTAATTTTTTGGATTTTTAAATAATTACTCTTAATGCATGCCGTACATTTAAAAACATTGTACATAAGTTTCGACATACAAATGTATGTACTACATATGGGCGGTTCTTTTACAAACCGAACACCTTTTCTTGGGTCTCATTTTTGATTTACCTGAAACTTTTTTTACGTATAGTACACGTAAAATAAGTAAAGTATCAGGATTTGGCCGAAAAAAGTATTTATTTTAGAATTTTTGTTAGTTTGCCAAAAACCGTCAATATTGAAACAGTACCCTCTCATTGAAAACTGTATCTCCGGTTGTAGTAATCCGATTGACTCCGTGTCTTTTGCATTAATTCCTCTAAAACCTCTTTTTTAAAAAAATGAGTTTTTAATTTCTTAAAAATAAAAAATTCAGATTAAAAATTTTTTTTAACATTTTCCCCACCTAAAAAAAAATATTTTTTAATTTGGCATATGCGCCATATTGTTAGTTACAATCGTTTTTTCTTAAAAAGGTGGAGCCATTTTTAGTTTTTAAATATCGATTTTTTTTTAATAAGGCCTCGGCTTTTTTCTATGAAAAAACGTCGCAGCAAGTAGGGCTACTTTCTCACTCTTATCGGATCCTTATGGAATTCATGTTTTCTCATCGTTTATTAGTCCTTGACAATTTCTGAATGACACCGTCTGTCCGTTTCTATGCGAACTAGTCTCTCTATATCTTAAGGCTCCAATAGGAATAATCAGTCAAATGTAAGAAAATTCATTGTATCTTTTTAGGAAGTAGGCGTTTTGATTTTTGACAGCTTAAAAACAACACTTTAAATAGGTAATATTATACCTGGAATCCCTGGAGCTGCACCGATCTAGTGAGCATTAAACTGTAGGTATTTATTTTATCTGCAAGGGTATATAAGCTTCGGCTGGCCGAAGCTAGCTTCCCTTCTTGTTTTAAAGTGCTTAATTTACAACACGCGAGAGGATTTTTAAAACAATTTTAAGTCCCAAAAAAAAAAATTATTTTCTTTATTTAGCCCGATATTGCTGTGGAAAAAATAATAGAAACGTTCGCAAATTTTACCAACATTTTGGCTTATTCCCGTTACAATCGTACGAACAAGTAAAAATGTAGCGCTAGTGTTTTATTATACATTTAACTAAAAACGTAAAAATTTGGCTGGCCAAATAGTTCCCAACAACGCATTAAGGTAGTTAACACTCACCATTCTGTTTATACCCGTTACTCGTACAGTAAAGGGGTATATTGTATTCGTGCAAAAGTATGTAACAGCTAAAAGGAAGCGTTTCCGACCCTATAAAGTATATATATTCTTGATCAGGGTCACTAGCCGAGTCGATATAGCCATGTCCGTCTGTCCGTCT
The DNA here is from genome assembly GCA_037075285.1 of Drosophila lutescens. Taxonomy (NCBI): domain Eukaryota; kingdom Metazoa; phylum Arthropoda; class Insecta; order Diptera; family Drosophilidae; genus Drosophila; species Drosophila lutescens. The sequence continues at coordinate 19,473 of JBAMCF010001251.1, read as the reverse complement.
GTATGAACGCTGAGATCTCAGAAACTACAAAAGCTAGAATGTTGAGATTTCCCACACATATTCTTGGGCTTCCTACGCAGCGCAAGTTTATTTTAGCCGAGCGCCACGTCCCCTCTAACGCCCACAATCGCCCACTAACGATTTTAAAAGGTGTCTGGCGCCCACACCTTTAAAGATTTCCGAAAAGTATAAATGCAATTTTGTTGTGTATATTTATACCTATCGAAATGTAGAAGTCATTCTTCAAATCGGACCATTTATTAAAGAGTTATGCGCAATCAAAGAAATTGTATATATCCATCTCCCTCGCACTCCCTTTAGCTGAGTGACGGGTATTAGTCGGGACACCAACCCGACCATAGCGTTCTCTCTTGTTATACCCGTTACTCGTAGAGTAAAAGGGTATATTGTATTCGTGCAAAAGTATGTAACAGCTAGAAGGAAGCATTTCCGACCCTATAAAGTATATATATTCTTGATCAGGGTCACTAGCCGAGTCGATATAGCCATGTCTGTCTGTCTGTATGAACGCTGAGATCTCGGAAACTATAAAAGCTAGAGGATTGGTATTTGGCATGAAGATTCTTGGAGTTCCTACGCAGCGCAAGTTTGTTTCAAAAGGGTGCCACGTCCCCTCTAACGCCCACAATCGCTTATATACGATTTTAAAAATTTCAATATTTCGGAAAAGTAAAAATGCAGTTTTATTGTGTTTATCAATACCTATCGAAATGTAGAAGAAATTTTTCATATCGGACCATTCGTTAAAAAGTTATGCGTGTTCAAAGTTTCTATCTCCATTTACCCTTTACCTGAGTAACGGGTATCTGATTGTCGGGGCACCCGACTATAGCGTTCTCTCTTGTTTCTCTTTTATAGTTTCCGAGATCTCAGCGTTCATACGGACGGACAGACAGACTCGGCTAGTGATCCTGATCAAGAATATATATACTTTATAGGGTCGGAAACGTTTCCTTCTCCCTGTTACATACTTTTGCACGAATTCTATATACCCTTTTACTCTACGAGTAACGGGTATAATTACCTAAAAAAAGGTATGTTTATTAAGATCGGTCCACAACCTCAGCGTCTAAAAGCAGTAACCGCATTTCTGATGGCAATGAAAGGTTTGAAAAAAAAAAACAACAACAAATTTAGGAAAAAGTTTTAGCCAAAAGAACAGCTTTTCCAATGATACCAGTCTCATTCCGATGGCTCTTTATATTCTTTATAGCTGCTATGTCTAACTAAACTTTTCTCACTATTCTTGCCCCTTTTCTCCCCTACTATTATTTGATTCACAAGGTTTTATTCGTTTGGCCTTAGTTTACAGAGTTTCACAGTTACACACGTTTATCTTAGGCCCTGTCTCCATTATGGACGCGTCGCGTTTGCATCCATTTACCGTTTAACGCGTCTCAAACTCCATACAAACTTGTAGGTGAGGGGTGGGAAGGGGAGCGTGGAAAATGGTCGTGTTACAGGGCTGGGAAATAAAATTTGTGGTAATTTTCCGCAGTATTAACCAGACATGAACATTTTTCTGGACCCGAAACTAATCTCTAAAGATTATAAAATGAAAGACCGATTTTTAAGGGGATACGACCACAGCCCAAACCTTAAGAGCTACAGCAGCCAAATTTTTGCACAGTATTTCATTGGGGGCGTAGGCGCTTACTAAGATCCGACATGTCCCCCCAGTGGCCCCAAACAGCTCCAACATCCATATTTAGAGCAAAAAAGAATTAGATGTACTTAAGCTTAACTTCTAAAGTGGTTGGAATTTCGAAATTTGGATTTTGCAGAATTTTAGGTCTTGAAAAGGCCTAATTAGAAATCTAAAAGAAATTTCGATATCCCCCATAATTTGGGGGCTACATTTAAAATTAACTTTTCGATTTTAAAAATCTAAACCGCTGCTCCGATCAAGATGATTTTTGGATCATTAGTTATTCTATGGCCCAAGTGCTTAAGTTTTATTTTTCAAGTTTTTAACATTTTTTTAAGTATTTTTAACGAATTTATTTAGATTTTTGAAGTTATTGCGTTGCATTTTGTGGGAGCCTGCCGAGAGAGCGAAACCCAGAGAGCGGATGCCAAGAGAGCGACTGCCGAGAGAGCAACACCCAAGGAAACTGACGAGGGGGAGGGGTAGTGCTGTGTGTGATAGGGAGGGGAAAGGGGCAATTTAAGTTAAAATTTGTTTTGGATTTTAAAAACTTAAGCTGCTGTTCCGATCAATATGATTTTCGATCAATAGTCAGTCCTGTGGGTCAAATGCTTAGGTTTTATTTTTAAAAAAATATTTTTCATTTTGTAGCAGAAGTAAGAGCCTTATTTTATTTCCACCAAGGAAGAAAATAAAAAATTACTACAAATTCTGTAAGCAAAGACAAAATGTTTCCAAGTTAATTATTAATCTTAACATTCGAACTTTTGATCAAATACGTATGTACATTTGTATATTTGGATATGTTTTGATTTGCTTATATGTACAATACATGTACAATACCATACAAACACACAATTTGTGTGTATGTTTCTACTTGAAAGTAGATAATGTGCTTAAATACAAATAAAATCATTAATTTCCTTTCAGCCAATGCAAAATTTGTCGAGCTTAAAAATTAATAATTATCAATCAAATGTGGAATCGGAAAATAATAAGTTACTTCGCTATTTTTGTATGAGATGCCAATCTTTTCGTGTGTGTACAAATGTTTTCGTTTCATTCAAAACAACAAATTTGAAACAATTTACAAACAAGTGTACATTTGTGCGCAAATTAAAATTGCATTGATAGTATTGTAACTGATAGAAAGTATACAAATTCACTACTTTTACATAGATCACATTCATTTATTATATAGCTCTGCCAGTAGCCTTCTGATTCTCGCCCCTGAAGGATCTTCTAAAAGGTTTTAAAAAAACGCGCTAATAAGAAAACATAAAGTCCTGACAACCGTACTCCAAACTAATTTTAAGCGAACGAAGTCGCTCCGGGTATAGCTAGTAATATATATTTTTAAAGCAAATACCTTCAACTTCAAACTCCATATCACAAAATATTAATTTGGACACGAAATATTATAAAAACACGCTTTCAAAGCTTAGTGTTGCTGCGAAAAATTAGTGATGCGAGCAGTTTTGCTTTGCAACTTAACACGTGCTCACGACTTTAGGTATATTTTTAAAAAGTGCCGATAGTTTTCCAGAAAAATCTGGTATGTCACGAGGAAGCTTGGGCATTTTAGAGAAAAATTGCGTAAATAGAGTTTAAATATTTTATGATCGGTTTTTTTTGATTTTTGGCCTTTGACGGAACCACAGTGCATTGGTGTGAGCAACCTCTCTGGGAGTTATTTGTGGAGTCTTTTTTTAAGGATAGGGTCTAGTACCCCGTCCAATACATTGTAGTTAGCTAAACCCCCCTCCCTCACCCACACCCCGTGAGACCGGCCGCCATCAGTGACAGCTGATTTTTGGGATTCCACCGCCCAATTCCCGACTTCGAATATGTTTATACCCGTTACTCGTAGAGTAAAAGGGTATATTGTATTCGTGCAAAAGTATGTAACAGGTAGAAGGAAGCGTTTCCGACCCTATAAAGTATATATATTCTTGATCAGGATCACTAGCCGAGTCGATCTAGCCATGTCCGTCTGTCCGTCTGTCTGTCTGTCTGTCTGTCCGTATGAACGCTGAGATCTCGGAAACTATAAAAGCTAGAAGATTGGCATTTTGCATGCAGATTCTAGGAGTTCCTACGCAGCGCAAGTTTGTTTCATCGCCCTCAATCGCTTATATACGATTTTAAAAATTTCAATATTTCGGAAAAGTAAAAATGCAGTTTTATTGTGTTTATCAATACCTATCGAAATGTAGAAGAAATTTTTCAAATCGGACCATTCGTTAAAAAGTTATGCGTGTTCAAAGTTTCTATCTCCATCTCCCTGGCACTCCCTTTACCTGAGTAACGGGTATCTGATTGTCGGGGCACCCGACTATAGCGTTCTCTCTTGTTTTTAAATATTTTTTGCCTGCGGCGCATAGCACTTCTTCTTTATATTTATTAATACATGTATTGCGGTTAGGATTATAAAATGCGTACATTATTGGTCTAGCCTTTTCTACGATTTTTTTAAAAATATAAAAATTAAGTTAAATGCAACGGTATGTAACAGCTAGAAGGAAGCGTTTCCGACCCTATAAAGTATATATATTCTTGATCAGGGTCACTAGCCGAGTCGATAAAGCCAGGCTAAAAGGTTGAGATTTCCCACACATATTCTTGGGCTTCCTACGCAGCGCAAGTTTATTTTAGCCGAGCGCCACGCCCCCTCTAGCGCCCACAATTGCTCCCTAACGATTTTAAAATGTGTCTGGCGCCCACAGCTTTATAGATTTACTAAAAGTATAAATGCAATTTTGATGTGTATAAATATACCTATCGAAATGTAGAAGACATTTTTCAAATCGGACCATTCATTAAATAGTTATGCGCAATCAAAAAAATTGTATATATCCATCTCCCTCGCACTCCCTTTAGCTGAGTGACGGGTATTAGATAGTCGGGACACCAACCCGACTATAGCGTTCTCTCTTGTTTTTATAGCAAAATGTCACAAAACACCTCGAAATCCTAGAAAATGCTACGTTGTTTTTATAGCAAAACACGCAACTTTGAAATGCAATTACAAGAGAAACATGCATTTCCGCCAATAATCTTATGCACGTTAATTCCTAAGAAATAGCGGTCCATCGAGGGTAATTTTTTTTGCGGTTTTTGGTGCTCAGGCCCCTCTTCTAGATTATTACCCTTTTTTTTATTTTATTTTAAAAGAAGACGTTTAGAGGAAATAATGCAAAAGACACGAAGTTAATGGAATTACTGAGAGAGTAATTTTTTTTAAATTTGACTTTTTTGGCAACTAAGAAAAATTTGTAAAAGAATGGCCAATATATGGGATTTACATTTTTAAGTCAATGCTCCATAGTCCATTGTTCCTTAATTTAAAGTCAGTGGTAGTAGCGTTCTCTCTTGTTTTAAATTTCTTTTATGTTTTCATATACAACATGTTTTATGTTTTCATACAACAAAAATAATAGCAAAACAAAATATTTTTCATTTTGTAGCATGTGTACAATACATGTACAATACAATACATACACACAATATGTGTGTATGTTTCTACTCGAAAATAGATAATGTGCTTAAATACAAATAAAAACATTAATTTCCTTTTAGCCAATGCAAAATTTGTCGAGCTTAAAATTAATAATTATCAATCAAAAGTGGAATCGGAAAATAATAAGTTACTTCGCTATTTTTGTATGAGATGCCAATCTTTTCGTGTGTGTAAAAATGTTTTCGTTTCATTCAAAACAACAAATTTGAAACAATTTACAAACAAGTGTACATTTGTACGCAAATTAAAATTGGATTGATAGTATTTATTTTGATGGACGTTGATGCACTACGAGCAGTACAAACAAGTGGCCCAACGATACCAAGCACGTGCTTGTTACGCGCGGGACCCTTTATCAATTAGGGCAAAAATGCGAGTTCGCGAGGAAAATACATGAAACAAATACTACAACTAAGATTGAAGCAAATGAGATAAAATTTTAGTTTTTAATACGGGGATAGATGTTGAAGTGCAAATTAAATGATAAAGATTGTTATAATTTTTACATAGAACAAGAAAGGGCTCATGCAGTGTAAAATTTGATGTACATCGAGGCAAATTAAGAGGGTAATAATTTCGTGTTAGTCTAGCGGGAACATTAAAAGTTAAACGGTTTACCAGTTCTACAGAATCAATATCACCTCTTATAAGATTATGCATAAAAATAGTACCAAGCATTATTCTACGGTTTTCAAGTGTAGGTAAATTAAGCAATAGTAATCTACTCTGGTAGGAAGGAAGCCTTACGTTTTGATCCCAGTTCAAACTACGAAGGGCAAAAAGAAGAAATTTTTTTGCACCGACTCAATACGGTCGATGTGCACTTGATATTGTGGACTCCAAACTGAAGAACAATATTCCAAAATAGGACGGACAAGGGAGGTAAATAATAATCTGGTTGTATAAGGGTCATCAAATTCTTTTGACCAACGCTTTATAAACCCAAAAACACTCATAGCTTTATTGACAGTGGCCATTATGTGGCAATCAAATTTAAGTTTTGGGTCGAGAAGAACACCTAAATCGTTAATTGAATATATACGGTCGAGTGGTGTATTTTGAAGAGAATAACTAATAAACGTAGGAGTACCCCTATAAAAAGTCATAACGTTGCATTTAAGGCAGTTCAGATTTAAAAGGTTGTACTCACACCATCCCTGAAAACAATCAATATCTGACTGTAAGTTGAAACCTGACCCTACATCTTTATATGATAAACAAAGCTTAACATCGTCAGCGTACATTAGTACACGAGAATGTGCTACGATAGAGGGAAGATCGTTAATAAACAAAGTAAACAGCAAAGGGCCTAAATGACTACCTTGAGGAACTCCAGATGTCACGTTGATCATTGTAACTGATAGAATGTATACAAATTCAATACTTTTACATAGATCAAATTCATTTATTATATAGCTCTGCCAGTAGCCTTCTGATTCTCGCTCCTGAAGGATCTTCCAAAAAAGGGTTTTACACAAAGGTTTTAAAAAAACGCGCTAATAAGAAAACATAAAGTCCTGACAACCGTACTCCAAGCTAATTTTAAGCGAACGAAGTCGCTCCGGGTATAGCTAGTAAGCTAATAAAAAGCGGGAAAAACTAAAACCAGAAGCAGAAGCTGCAGTTAGTGCTGTCGCGGGACGTGACAGAGAATTATTAAGATCGATATATATGTGCGCCTGCTGTAGCAGATCCTTTTGCTTTCTGTTGTCAGGACTTCCGGGTACAGTTTCCGACTAATTTGTTTGCCGCTACCCGATCTTTATTTGGATCTCAACCAACTGCTAGCAATAGATGCTCACGCAGGCATAGTGTGGGATATGGGTATTGCTTTCTTCATTGCAGCAATGTTTTCACATATGTATATTTACGCTATGCAAATGCTGTTCTGCGATTACAATTATCAATAACCAATTATTTAAATCTATTGTTCTCTTTGGCTCGCGACTGACTATTTCATAGCTATATTTCAAAAACTCACTTTTAAAAAATCAAATTTAAAAAAAATGGTTGTTTTATTTTGTCTAGATTGCTTTGTGAAAATTTTAAATCGATCGTACTAATATTTTAAAACATACTAGCTTTGTAGGTTGCAATTTTTAAGAAATTTACTCTAAGGCAACGCAGATTGCCGCGACTTTCACCGTGACCATCGGCATTTTTACTTTACTTTACTGATTGTTTTCAAACATATCTCATATTTTCTGCATAACAATAACCGGCCGCCTGGGAAGATTCTTTTTTTTTTTAATTTAAAATATTTTTTTTATACGAAAAGTCGATCTTTTTGATCATAAAACGCATCGCAAAAATTCCTAAAAAAAAATTAAAACATTTTAAACCGCGCCTTGCAGTGTGTGGGTTTTTTTTTCAATTCCTAAACGGAATGTAAAAACAAAATAGAAATGCGATAATTTTTTCAAAGGAATTTTCTATTGCAGAAATCCGAAAGAGAAAATTGAATTGTTCGTCACAGATTTTGGTATCAGAACTTTTGTATATTGAAGGTGTGATCGTCACTAGTTTTTTACCTCGTTAAGAGGTGTTTTTATTGGTTATCAGAAGTTTTTTTTGAACATCATTCATCCTATATACTTTTGATGTCATAGGAGCTAATATGTGCATTTCATAACCCAAATGTAAACAGAAATCGCTAGAACCGTTTTTCGAAATAATCCAAATAGTGGTAAAAAAATGTATACTAAAATAGGTTTAAAGCAAGAAAGGAAGCTAGCTTCGGCCAGCCGAAGCGTATATACCCTTGCAGATCATTCCTATTAATTTACAAATCGCAAAAATGTTAAATTTCCGATTGTTTCTCATTAATTTTAGCAGTTAGTAGTTCGATTTTAATAAAATTAAAACCGAAATTCGGAAACATTAAAAAATAGAGTCATATCCTAGAGTAAAAGAGAATTCAATAAAAACTTTAAGAGATAATTTCCGCGTGATGTTAACTTGAACCGAAAGATATGAGGACAACATCTTTTCAGGTTAGAGTCATTTAATACAGTGAATCAAGTAAAGCTTAGAGAACTATTACAAGTGAGTTATATCCAAAAAGCTCTATCAGCTGTTATACATTCCAGTTGTCATAAAGCTAAACATCAAAATGTTCGAACAAACTCCGGCTCAACTCGGATGTATGACTTCAAAAATATAAATTCATCAATTGGCAGAATCTTGAGTGTTTCTCTTTAGATAATGCTTTCGGACGTAAAATTAAAAAAAAAAAATGGTTGTTTTATTTTGTCTAGAATGCTTTGTGAAAATTTTAAATCGATCGTACTAATATTTTAAAACATACTAGCTTTGTAGGTTGCAATTTTTAAGAAATTTACTCTAAGGCAACGCAGATTGCCGCGGACTTTCACCGTGACCATCGGCATTTTTAAACGGTTTTACTGATTGTTTTCAAACATGTCTCATATTTTCTGCATAACAATAACTGGCCGCCTGGGAAGATTTTTTTTTTTTAATTTAAAATATTTTTTTTATACGAAAAGTCGATTTTTTTGATCATGAAACGCATTTTTTTTTTTAAAGATCGCAAAAATTCCTTAAAAAAATTAAAACATTTTAAACCGCGCCTTCCAGTGTGCTGGTTTTTTTAAATTCCTAAACGGAATGTAAAAACAAAATAGAAATGCGATAATTTTTTCAAAGGAATTTTCTACTGCAGCCATCCGAAAGAGAAAATTTAATTGTTCGTCACAGATTTTGGTATCAGAACTTTTGTATATTGAAGGTGTGATCGTCACTAGTTTTTTACCTCGTTAAGAGGTGTTTTTATTGGTTATCAGAAGGTTTTTTTTTTAACATCATTCATACTTCTGATGTCATAGGAGCTAATATGTGCATTTCATAACCCAAATGTAAACAGAAATCGCTAGAACCGTTTTTCGAAATAATCCAAATAGTGGTAAAAATTTTTTTACTAAAATAGGTTTAAAGCAAGAAAGGAAGCTAGCTTTGGCCAGCCGAAGTTTATATACCCTTGCAGATCATTCCTATTAATTTACAAATCGCAAAAATGTTAAATTTCCGATTATTTCTCATTAATTTTAAACCGAAATTCGGAAACATTAAAAAATAGAGTCATATCCTTTAGGAGCGCCTATCAAGTATCTTAGTACTCGTTTTGCAGCTATAAATTGTTCTTTATGCGGGTGATTATTGTTCTGCGACAATCTCGATACCGTGTGAGTAATGTCTGACCTCGATAACATAGACAAATAGTTTAGGGCTCCAATTAATGACTGATATTCAAGAATATTTTGTTTCTGGTTGCAATTCTTGTCCGTGTATTTCTCCAATGTAGTTCCCAACGTAAACGGTGTGGGTGCCGCCTTACACTGGTCCATCCCCCGTTCTGCTAACAAATTGTTGGTATAACGATTCTGGTGAATAGATACATATATCTCCTTACAGGCCGTCTCATTCAATTTCTAGTCCCAAGTAATAGCTTATGGGTCCTCTGTCCACTGCCTCAATATGCTCGTTCAATCGCTTAATAATCGCCGCCATTCTCCTTTGGTCTGAACATGCCACTAACATATCATTAACATAGGGCAATTATATTAATATCGTTTTTCCGTTTTTCGATCAATGTATACGCAGCTATCGGTCGAGCACTGTTGAAATCCAATATCGGACAAAATCGTAGATATTTATACCCGTTACTCGTAGAGTAAAAGGGTATATTGTATTCGTGCAAAAGTATGTAACAGGTAGAAGGCAGCTTTTCCGACCCTATAAAGTATATATATTCTTGATCAGGATCACTAGCCGAGTCGATCTAGCCATGTCTGTCTGTCCGTCTGTCTGTCCGTCTGTCTGTCCGTCCGTCTGTATGAACGCTGAGATCTTGGAAACTATAAAAGCTAGAAGATTGGCGTTTTGCATGCAGATTCTAGGAGTTCCTACGCAGCGCAAGTTTGTTTCAAAAAGGTGCCACGCCCCCTCTAACGCCCACAATCGCTTATATACGATTTTAAAAATTTCAATATTTCGGAAAAGTAAAAATTCAGTTTTATTGTGTTTATCAATACCTATCGAAATGTAGAAGAAATTTTTCAAATCGGACCATTCGTTAAAATGTTATGCGTGTTCAAAGTTTCTATCTCCATCTCCCTCGCACTCCCTTTACCTGAGTAACGGGTATCTGATTGTCGGGGCACCCGACTATAGCGTTCTCTCTTGTTTTAAATTCCACTCGTATCCTGCCTACTTAAGGCCATAAATCGATTTCTTTAGCTTACATATAGCATTCGGCCTTCCCTCATCGACAAACATCTCCGGCTGTCGCATGTATACATTCTCTTGTAGACTACCGTTTAAATACGTCGCCACGATATCAATATGATTGACGTATAAACCGAACTTTGCTGCAATTGCAAGTATTATTCGAATAGTCGGGTAATGTTCATTCTTTGACCCCAACCTTGAGCCACGAGACGAGCTTTATACTTTTCAATATTGCCGTCAGCATTTCGTTTTGTTGAAAATACCCATTTACACCCTAAAACATTCTGTTTCGTACTTGGGTTCACGAGTTCCCGTGTTCCATTTTTCAGTAGATTTTGAAAATCGGTGTTCATTGCCTTTCGCCATCTTTTTTATATCTTCCCTCCAGTGCCTCTGACACTGTGTTTGAGTCAGCAATGTTTACTTCTAGCAAATTTACCGTAGGTTCAATTACAAATACTTTTCGTGGTCTGCCTGGCTGACCTGTACGTAGAATTCTAGGACGTCCCCGTTTTCTCGTTTCTGGTATTGCGACTTCTTCTTCGCTCACCTCCTCTAAATCCTGGTCCTCCTGTTGATTTTCATCTTCCTGCGGACTTGCATCTTCCTAGGGACTTGCACCCTCCTGCGGACTTGCATCTTCCTGCGGACTTGCACCTTCCTGCGGATTTGCGTTTACCTACGGACTCTCCATACTGATCCCTGTCTCGACATCATTTATACGCTGACTGGTGTCCACTCGGCCATCTGTAGATTTTGTTCCATCGAAGAAGTATGAACTGCCAGACTTAGTGCCTTGCCCGCTCTCTACATTATTTCAACCAGTGGCAACGATTTCTCGAGAAAGATGACATCTCTGGAAACGATTATACATCTTTTGTGGACATCGTATAGCCGGTACGCCTTTTGTTTCGATCTTTCCTTTACCTGTCTTCTTGTTTAGGCTAATACTATCGCACCCAAACGTTTTAAAATGCCTGACACTTCCGATTGAACCAACATTCATATGGAGTCTTCCCATCCAGCTTCTTCGTAGTAGTTCGATTACGTACATAAGTGGCCGTATTTATTGCCTCAGCCCACAGAAACTGTGGTTGAGTCGACGCTTCCAACATACACCTCACCATCTCGACTAAAGTTCGGTTGGCCCTTTCAGCTACGCCGTTCTGTTGGGGCGTATAACTGGCTGTCGTTTGATGTATTATACCTTTTTCTCGAAGAAATCCCCTAAACTCCGCATTTACGTATTCCAAGCCATTATAGCTGCACATTCGTTTTACCTTGCAACCCGTTTGTAATTCCATATGTGCGACTAAATTCTTAAAGGTATTTAACGCTTCCGATTTCTATCGCAAGAAATATGTCCAAACATATCTCGTATACTCGTCGATAAACGTTATAATGTAGCTCGCACCAGATATAGATGCCACGCGCATGGGGCCGCAAATATCCGTATGTATCAGTTCTAGTTTGTTTGTTGTGTGTATACCATCGAACCGATAAAATGGTTTTTTCGTTATCTTGCATGCTCCACATGTTACACAATCAAAGTCTCGTGAATTTTTCAATTCCAAACCGCGAACTATACACTTGCTTGAAAGGTCTCGCAAATCCCTCAGGTTCAGGTGACCAAATCTACCATGCCAAATCTCTCTCTGCACATGTGAGAGGAAGCGCCACTGTCCAAGATCCAATTGTTGTCTCCAGTTCCAGACTTTCCAATATACGCACTCATCGCTGAGTTTGCCTCTCCCGTTCTTTTGCATTGCGCTCTAATGTGACCACGCTTTCCGCATGCAAAACACTTTACGTTTCGCCTTCGATCGTAATCCGTTGACTTTTTTGCACCCTTCGCCGAAAATACTTGCTCAGTTCCGTTATTATTTCCTATCTCTCTATCGTCTCTCCTTGATTCCTCTTTCAATATCTTGACCTTCAGTTGACTTAGAGTAGGTAACTGGTCTCTGCATTCCATTGCCACAACAAAATCATCCATGTCGTCCGGCAAACTACACAGCAGTGCGGGTCCGTGGGCAAAATACATTTCATGCAACTTTTTTCATGCTTCTTGTGCGGTTTTGCAGGTTCTGATATGAATAAGCTCTCTTGGTTTCACGCACATGATTATCGTGGCTAAAGCCTTTTCATTATTTCTAGGCCATAACAATTGTTCTGTGGCGGTCATTGTGGGGTCCACTTTGCCTATGATTTACTTCCACAAATCGGAGGTAATTAATAGACTTTTCATTTGAAGTGACCAACTTTCGTAGTTGTCGCCCGATAATTTTTCTATGTTTATCATTCCGTGTGACATTTTTTCCGTTTGCTTTGACTGCACTCTTTCTCTGCCGAATTATTGGGTTGGCAAGAAGTCATGTCTTTTTAGTAATCGTTTTTAATCTAATTTATTTTCGACTAATCGAGCACCAGGGTCAAACTTTTTAGTATCGTTTTAAAGCTTATTGTCTTAGGTACTATCGATGAAAATTTGATAATTAGTCGATAACATTTGTGGAAGCTATAGCAAATTAAACATGGAGGATCAAAGTGAGCATTTTCGGCATATTTTGCTTTTTTATTTCCGAAAAGGAAAAAAAGCGGTCGAAGCTCGCGAAAAATTGTGCGAAGTGTATGGTAAAGATGCCATGAGTGATCGCCAATGTCAGCGCTGGTTTGCCAAATTCAGGCTTGGAGATTTTGGAGTTAAAGACGCCCCACGTTCTGGTCGACCATCGGTCGTTTTTGACGAACAAATTCAGGCTTTGCTGGATGAAAACCGGCGTTATTCAACGCGGGAGATATCAGAGAAGCTCACTGTGTCGCATACTACGGTTGAAAACCATTTGAAGAAACAAGCTCGATGTTTGGGTTCCGCATAACTTAAAGGAAATTCACCTAACTAAGCGTATCAATATCTGCCATTCTCTGCTGCAACGGATTAAAAACGATCCTTTTTTGAAGCGGATCATTACTGGCGACGAAAAGTGGGTTGTTTACAATAATGTCCAACGAAAAAGATCATGGAGCAAGAAAGATGAGCCAGCCCAAGCCACATCAAAGGTCGATATCCATCAGAGGAAAGTTATGCTGTCTGTTTGGAAGGGTGTAGTGCACTTTGAGCTGCTGGGAAGGAATGAAACCATCAATTCAGATGTGTACTGTCGCCAGCTGTCCAATTTGGCGGAAAAGATTAAAGAAAAGGAGACGGCACTAGTTAATCGCAAGGGTATAGTCTTTCACCATGACAACGCTAGGCCCCACACATCTTTGGTCACTCGGCAAAAATTAACGGAGCTGAATTGGGAGTGCTACCACATCCACCTTATAGTCCGGACTTAGCACCTTCAGATTACCATTTTTTTCGCTCTATTCAAAACTCTTTGAATGGTAAAAACTTTGATTCAGATGAGGCTGTCGAAAACCACTTGTCTCGATTCTTTGCTGGAAAAGACCAAAAGTTAAGCCTTTTTTAACGAAGGGGCGAGAGACGGGGCGAATTTGCGAGAGCGATGGAATGAAGCTGTATTGCGCTTTCGCTCCCGCCATACACTGTCCAACCAATTTAAAAACGCAAAGTGCGTGAACATCGGAGGCAATGCGATTGCTGAAACACTACTTTAAAAAGGAGTTTTGCGGTGATCACTGTATATCCGCCAAAAATTATTTGATTTCCATTCTGCTTTTACGTTTTGCTTAAAAATCGGTTTTTAATTTTTTATTTTTTAACATTTTTTTTATCTTCCAAATTTTAAAAACACCTTTTTCGACGAACAAATTTGACTTTGGGCTTTAAAAAAATACTTACAGTTAAAAAATAAATAATAACTCTTCCCAGGAGGCGGGTTTTTTATGCAGAAAAATATGCGACAAGTTTGAAAACGATCGGCTAAGCCGTTTAGAAATGCCGATATTTTTAAAATATTCTTTTACCGTTCAAAATTAAAAATTATTTTTATTGTAAGAAAATTTTACTAATACTAATTTTAGCCTAGCTTCTAAACTTTTTGTCCGATTGACTTAAAATTTTTTGTATAATCTTAAGATGTTAATCTACAGCAGTGGTGATTTGCAGAGGCAGCGCGCAGGGCCCACGGGATAGGCAACTTCTCTGTCGCAGCGCTGCCAGCGCGCTGCAGCGTTTCGACGCACATATAGGCAGTACCCACCGGGAAAATTCCTCTGGAAAATAACATATTTTCATCAGGTTTCTCCATACAAGCGGAAGGGACTAAACCTCATTCACCCCTTACATTTCTTCCGTCTCTGGTTTCGAAATACACGGGGGTGACACAAAAAGTAAGGGGGAAATGAGGTTTCTATGTGGTTTTCCAAAGGAATTTCAAATTCCCTACACCGTCGCCTGCTAGAAGATACAGGATTTCCAACATTTTTTGCTAAAAGGAAGAGGTTTTCCAACACACAAAGAACCACCTTCTCACTTTCCCGGTGGGTAAAGCAGAAAAACTTCACGCACACAGTCAAATTCGTGCATGCACGCACTCACACAAACGCAATGCGTTCTTTCATTGTATGTGTGCTGCTTCTGCTGGTCACCACTGATCTACAAGAAAAAAGTAAGTTTAAGTAAGTTAAAAACGTCTTACTGATACCATCTAAAACAACTACATGTATGATAATTTGAATGCACTCTTTTATTTACAGGTATCAACAGTTAAAGGAAAATACCCAAAACATTTTATAGCTCTTTGGGAACGATATGACGATGAAAAAGGATCTGAGAATGACCATCCTAGACTGTTTGAAGAAAATCAACTTTTCGTAGTCTTAGAATTAAATTTTGCAGGATGTGACATGTCCAATTTTATATTTCTAAATTCGGAACAGTCATATTACGCATTGCAACAGGTGACTCTTATTTTTGATATTTTAAAAATTTGTTTTAATTAAATTTGTATCATTTCAGATTATTCTAACCTTGGCTATTGGCGAAGTAGAATATCAATTTGAACACAGGGATCTCCATTGGGGAAACATATTGATTGAATCCACAGCTCAAAAACACATCAGTTTTAAATTTGAAAACAGAACCTTGAATGTGCTTTCAAAAGGAGTGAACATAACTATTATTGACTATACTCTTTCAAGAATAACCATTAATGACTGCTGCCATTATAATGATCTCTCAAATGACGATGAACTTTTTCAGGCAACAGGAGATTATCAATATGATATTTATCGAATGATGAGGAATGAACTAAAGTAAGTATGACGCACATAGCGAGTATCCTCATCCTACAGTATATGAGTTTTTCAGACAGTTGCTTTCAAAAATCAAAAATCAACAATAGTGTTCTGTTTGCACTTTCTGCAATTGTTCGGTTCCTTTGGGCGGCAACTTTAAAATAGTACACGTACTAACAACCGCCTTTATTTTTTTGGTTTGATTTTTGTAGATGTTTAATTATAGGCTTGACTTGACATTGATATACAAAATACATTTTGGTTTGTTTAATTATAATTTTAATTTTAAATTTGATGAAAGGCAGTCTAAATGGCCGGTTGAATGTTTTCACGGTTTGATATCAACCTCGAGCGGTGTTGGCCACATTTGCGGCTTGTTGAGCAATTCCGATGACCTAAATGGTGGCATCTCGTGTATGTTGGTCAATGCGTTATTATTAATATTATTTATTGCTTTGGCTTCCTAGCGCTACAAGTTGGATAACTTATAAATTACTGCGCTAGTCACAACTGATAAACAATTTTATATTCAAACAAAACTGGTTCTTGAATCTAATAACATACATTTTTACATTAATTATTAAAAATACAGGATGAAAAAAAAAATCAAATCGAAGTTAAAAATAATGGAAAAGGTTTTGGGGAATATATGATAATATACCTTATACTTATACAAACTGGGACTGATATTTTTTAGGTGTGAGAGAAGTTTTGTCTTAAATAGTGTTGCGCTCCTAGTTTCTTTTATGTAATTGGGAAGTTCATTCCACGTTCTAATCGCATTAACAAACAAGAAAGGCCAGCCGAAGCTTATATACCCTTGTAGATAAAAGAAATACATTTTTAAGTTGTCAGAAATCAAAACGCCTACTTCCTGCAAAGTTACAATCAATTTTCTTATATTTGTTTGATTATTCGTATGGGAGCCTTAAGATATAGTGGTCCGATCCGGCTCGCTCGGACATATGTACTACCTGCAATAGAAAGAAGACTTTTGGGAAAGTTTCATTGCGATAGCTTTAAAACTGAGAGACTAGTTCGCATAGAAACGGACAGACGGACAGACGGACATGGCTAGATGGACTCGGCTATTGGTGCTGATCAAGAATATATATACTTTATGTGGTCGGAAACGTCTCCTTCACTGCGTTACAATATCTGACTGAAATTATAATACCCTCTGCAAGGGTATAAAAATTGTCTATTTGAAAGTCATCCCAGTGGTCATCCCAGTTCAATGTTCTATTGAATGTGATACCCAGATTATTGGCGGTTTCCACGTACTCAATTGGTGTGTTATTTATCATCAGGGGGCTTAGTGTATTATTGCATAACTTCTTTTTAAAAATGATCAAGCACTTTGATTTTGATGGATTGATGTCGAGACCGTTGTTATTTGCCCATTCATTTACTTTACCAAGCTTCATTCTACAAATATCTAAACACTCACTAATTCTATTTGAGGGACGACTAACATACATCTGGACATCATCAGCATATAAATGGACACTACATGTCGACACAGACGGAAGATCATTTATATAAAGGGTGAATAATAGTGGTCCAGGAACCGAACCCTGGGGTACAGCACGCTTCAGATAGGCAAACGAAGAACAAATATTTGACGATACAACCAAAGAGAATATAAACACTAAGAGGTGTAACGAGGAACAAAAAAATGTACGGAGGCAGCGTCATTTTTGACAAACTCGACTCACACACTTTGAGGCGAAGGATTTTGGTTGCTGGATTTTTTTAATATTTATTTTACTTTTTTTAGCTGTATTTTTTTTGTTTTTTTTCAAATTTTTTTTAGTTTTTTGTTTGTTTTTTAATTTTTTTTAAGTTTTTTTGTTTCCTTTTTAAATTTTTATACCCGTTACTCGTAGAGTAAAAGGGTATATTGTATTCGTGCAAAAGTATGTAACAGCTAGAAGGAAGCGTTCCCGACCCCATAAAGTATATATATTCTTGATCAGGATCACTAGCCGAGTCGATCTAGCCATGTCCGTCTGTCCGTCTGTCTGTCTGTCTGTCCGTCTGTCTGTCTGTCTGTATGAACGCTGAGATCTCGGAAACTATAAAAGCTAGAATATTGGCATTTTGCATGCAGATTCTAGGAGTTCCTACGCAGCGCAAGTTTGTTTCAAAACGGTGCCACGCCCCCTCTAACGTCCACAATCGCTTATATACGATTTTAAAAATTTCAATATTTCGGAAAAGTAAAAATGCAGTTTTATTGTGTTTATCAATACCTATCGAAATGTAGAAGAAATTTTTCAAATCGGACCATTCTATCTCCATCTCCCTCGCACTCCCTTTACCTGAGTAACGGGTATCTGATTGTCGGGGCACCCGACTATAGCGTTCTCTCTTGTTTTGTATGATTTTTAAATTTTTATTTTTAAAAAAAAAAAGCAACCACACTATCCCTAGAAACATGATTTCCACCAAAATTATTCAATCCATTAATGGTCTTTTCTTTTCTGTCAATTTAAAAAATTCATATTAAATAAACAATGTTAAAAAAAAACTTAAAAAAAAAAATTTGTTTCCAGTCGGAGTTGGAACTCGGTCCGACAAGATCCGCAGTTAAGCGAGTACACCCCTAGCCCACAGGGCCTTGTTACGGGCCGTCAGGCAGATGCGACATTGAGCCTATTTCGCAGCAGAGCAAACGAAATTATACTAACACAACCAAAGAATCTTACACGGACAACGCACACTAGGAAGATTGTAAATCCACTTTCAGAATCCACACCATAAATTTTGCCGTACATTCAGTTGTATGGGCTCTACACCTCTTAGCGTTAATATTCTCTTTGATACAACAAACTGGCGACTATTTTTAAGATACGAACACATAAGTTTGACGGCAGTATTAGAAAAGAAATATAACTTTTTGAGTATTAAGGATGAATATCGGCAGGTCCAAATGCGTTAAGAATATTTTCTAAGACATCCCATTACATTACATCTCATCTGAAAAGATATTTTTTATGCACTTTGTACCATCAGCTTGACCTAAAAATATTAAAAAATAAAACAAGACAAGGGAAGTTCGACATTTTGAGAGAGAGGAATTTGGGAGAGCGTCGTTTCTGGCGCCGTTTCGGTCGGCTCCGCCGGCGACACTGTCGGCCTAGTGATGATTTTGTGATGAATTTTGACTTCATGAGTGTTTTACCTGTTCCTCACTATTTTTGGGCGCTCATTAACTGCTCTTTCAGCACCTTTATTTCGTAAAAAGAGAGATTGAGAGAGAGGGGTTGGTGAGAGAGTCGATTCTGCCTAGGTTCTGCCGGCGTCGCAGTCGACTCATTGCTATTTCAGCGCTTGGGCTGAATTCTGGAACTGCAGGGCATGTAAAAAATCAGAATACAACCACACAATTTTGCTTTAAGATTGCCATACTCGTAAATTCGGCAGCTATTTTCTATTCGGCATGCCGAAACTTGCTTAGTTTATCGTTATTACTCACATTATTTTTGTCTTTTTTTTATAGGAACAACTGGTCATGTTATTCTCCAAAGACAAATATCCTATGGCTGTCCTATGTTATTGTCAAACTAATGGGAAGTGTAAAATATAGAAGTATCAATACAAAGGTTCACAGACTCCACATTGAAAAGTTAAAGGAATTGCAAAGCATAATATTGACTTTTGAAAGTGCCTCACATTGTGCCAAGTATTTGTTCAATTTGACTTAACTTTTTATTCGTTATGTATAAATAAATAAATAAAAAATATTTTAACAATATATGAATTTTAACAAAAACAAGAGAGAACGTTATAGTCGGGTGCCCTGACTATCAGACTAAGGTAAAGGGAGTGC
>JBAMCF010001249.1:0-164999 GCA_037075285.1 Drosophila lutescens | reverse complement strand
CAGATTTGATACATTTTTTTTAAAGGCAAAGCAAAAAAAAACTGGATATATTTTCATGAAAAAATTTTAAATACCTACATAATTTCGGGTTTTGATTTGCTAGCTGTATTTAAGGGCAACCACTCATGTGTGTTGTGAAAATGATTTTTGACGAAAAAGAAGTTAAAGTATATATATTCTTGATTAGCACCAATAGCCGAGTCCATCTATCCATGTCCGTCTGTCCGTCTGTCTGTCTGTCCGTTTCTATGCGAACTAGTCTCTCAGTTTTAAAGCTATCGCAATGAAACTTTCCCAAAAGTCTTCTTTCTATTGCAGGTAGTACATATGTCGGAGCGAGCCGGATCGGACCACTATATCTTAGGGCTCACATACGAATAATCAAACAAATATAAGAAAATTCATTGTAACTTTGCAGGAAGTAGGCGTTTTGATTTCTGACAACTTAAAAAAGTATTTCTTTTATCTGCAAGGGTATATAAGCTTCGGCTGGCCGAAGCTAGCTTCCTTTCTTGTTTTCATTAAAAACAAGAGAGAACGCTATAGTCGGGTGCCCCGACAATCAGATACCCGTTACTCAGGTAAAGGGAGTGCGAGGGAGATAGAAACTTTGAACACGCATAACTTTTTAACGAATGGTCTGATTTGAAAAATTTCTTCTACATTTCGATAGGTATTGATAAACACAATAAAACTGCATTTTTACTTTTCCGAAATATTGAAATTTTTAAAATCGTATATAAGCGTTTGTGGGCGTTAGAGGGGGCGTGGCACCCTTTTGAAACAAACTTGCGCTGCGTAGGAACTCCAAGAATCTTCATGCCAAATACCAATCGTCTAGCTTTTATAGTTTCCGAGATCTCAGCGTTCATACAGACAGACAGACGGACAGACAGACGGACAGACAGACGGACAGACGGACATGGCTAGATCGACTCGGCTAGTGATCCTGATCAAGAATATATATACTTTATGGGGTCGGAAACGCTTCCTTCTAGCTGTTACATACTTTTGCACGAATACAATATACCCTTTTACTCTACGAGTAACGGGTATAATGATAGCCACCTTGGATTTGTCAAGTCCTTGCTGCTTAGCAGCATGTATAATTGCCACCGTAAAGTATCAATCACAGATTTGAGTAATTTCCCATCTTCCCCGCGGTGCTGCGACTAATCAATTTAATGGCTCGAAATGCCCGGCTCAAATGATCTGTCAGCGGTCGAGATCAAAGGGGCGTGCGGACAATAGTCTAAAGTGTCCTCGTACATCAGAGACGAAGACACGCTTCACTATGGGCCTAATTGCTTTAAAATAAGCCACACCCACGGTGCCCGAAAATCCATCTTGCACGCACATTACGAGCCCATCGATCGACCGTTAGGCAAGTGACTACATCTCGGACCTTTTCCACCAGAGGATTGAGTTTTGGAGGAACGAGCGTGCGGGCGGCCGGCGACTTTGATCTTCAGGATCAGAGCGTTATATAGTATAGTGGATAGTGGTGTAGTATAGTGCGGTGCGGGGCACGCTTGTCAATTGTGGTTGGCTTCAAAAGCGGCTTACTGAACCCCATGTCCCGATACCAATACCGTTTCCAATCCCATTCCCAATCGCAGTCGCTGTCCCAGTTCCCCGGGCGAATGAAGTGTGTAATTTGAAATTAGCTCAGGCTCAGCGGCACCTTTTGAGCCTGGCTGACTGCTGACTCGGTGCACCTGCTGATGTAGATGGAGAAGGCGATGGTGATGGTGACGGTGTCAGCGGTGCGGCTGTCCTGCGGCGGCTACTTAGTTACGCAGTCAAGGCCAGGTATTGACATCCCCCGCATCTCAACCATTTCAGTTCGATGCACACAGAAAAATAGTTGTTTTCTAGTCTTTTCTTGAATATTTCAGCAGGACTTATAAACATATTTCTTACAAACTAAAACTTAAGAACTATATTGTTTAATGGCTAATTAGAAAGTTATAAACTAGTCACCACATATTGAAACCATATTACAATACCATTTAATATCAAACGAAATTAAATAAATGTGTATAATTTTACATTTATAACATAACACTTTATATTCTAATACGTTGATGTCCTTCCAAAAAAAAAAATTGGTATTAGTTTGCTGCTTGCTTATCTCCCACGTACTCCCTTTAGCTGAGTGAAGGGTATCTGATAGTCGAAGAAGTCTCATTTGTATTGTTTTATTGTGAACCAATTGAATTAATCATTTGCGACTGTCGAAATTACATTAGGTCCTAATTATTAAGAATATTAATAAACAGTTTTTTTGTCAAGACTTATTCAAAAGTTGTTTTCTGTGTGAAATTTCATTTTCGATTTCAGCTCCATTCAGTAAATGAATGCCTCGGAGATATACGCAAATTTATGGCCGCACACATCTGTATGTACATTTATAATGTGACTAATTTGCGATCTCTTGATTTTCCAAGTCCAAGACTCATCCAATCTCGGCTTC
This sequence comes from Drosophila lutescens, assembly GCA_037075285.1. NCBI lineage: Eukaryota > Metazoa > Arthropoda > Insecta > Diptera > Drosophilidae > Drosophila > Drosophila lutescens. The sequence goes on along the minus strand of JBAMCF010001249.1, from coordinate 162,523 downwards.
AATCTTCTATGCCTGCAGTGGGGGCGCTAATCAGGTTTCTGGTCCCAAATTGATTTCATTTTCATATTTCAATTTCGAAAGACGGTAGCCGGAGCTCTGTCGAAAATGCAAAATCAGTAAGACCAGTAGTCGCGACATGATATAAATTAACTGTTTTGACTTTGTGAAATGAAATGCCGGCCTCTTTGAAATTCAAAAGCGATTCGAAAAGGCGAAATATCGAAAAGAGCCAAATCGATTTCTTACACAAAAAACTACGAGCTCCGAAAAATTTAAGAAAAAAACAAAAAACAAAATACCATTCAAAGTGGGTACCTCCGCTGTTCGAGTTGTTTATCTCGTTAGAGTTGCCAGCGCGCCGATTTCTTTTCGGCTTAAATGGTTTATGTGCGTTTGCAACCAGTTTTATGGACGTCGCCTCCGCAGGCTGACGGAGCGGCCTGATTATATATTGATGCCGCCGCTGGATGTTGGATCTTGGATACATGTATCTGTGCACAGATGCCGCCAGTCTGAATCTGAAGCCGGCTTTACGTATTCGAGAGTTTAGGTGGGCCGTGGCCGGCGCCTTTGAAGCATCTCGTTTACCACGTGCCGTGGCAAGAAGACTCCATAGCCCACCCTCCTACCTCCCTTCCTCCCTTGCTCAATCCTCTCCAGCGATGTGGAGCGGGTGGATTTTTTAGCCCAAAATCAGCAAAGCCGCTGATCCCCGCATGATCCAATCAAATCGGCGACTCACAGACCCCCATTTGAATTAATAAACAAAAATGCTCATAAATAAATATATATTTTATAAATGTTTATTTATATTGTTTAAACAGAAAAAAAGATTCCGCAGCCAGTTTTCAAGTCGAGTAGCGATTTTAAACGATTTTAATGATGTGCTCAACGTCTTATGATTTAATTATGCCGATTGTTGTTGCCTTTATCGTTTGTTATCTTCGCTTTTTTGTTGTCTCCGCCTTTTATCGGTCTCAGCTAATATAATATATGCCCCATATTGAAGCCGGCTCGGCTATTTATTGGGCCTTAATTATGTGCGATTTAAATTCTTAATGAATGCCGCTTTTGGCCAGATCCGCCGGAGATCAGCTCCTGTTTGGCGTGGGCGCACATGTGCCGATGATTTAAATGATAACGAATTGAGATATCTGCATAATGCCGATAATGTGCGGGTGGCAGCTTCGATGAGGAGGCGCCAGCATGACGACCCCAGCTGAATCGCGAAATTCCGCTAATTTGGTCGAGGTGTGCTAAAATATGGAGTTATTGGTGATTTAAAGTATGCCCAAGATGAAATGAAAATGGAGAGTACCGTACCAGCTAAGAGAATATAAATTATTTTGATACTTTTTTGAAGTTCCATTACCGCTAAATTTAAAAAAGTACAACAAAAACCATATTTCAAAAATTACAAATAAATTTAATTTAAAGCCTAAATTTTAGACAAAAATGAAATGCCAATTTTGCATTTTGAAATTATTTTTTTGTTATAAAATTGAATAATGACTGACGAACTTAACGATTAAAATTTTTATTTAATTTTATATAAAATTCATAATTTAACACTAACCACTAAATTTGCTTATTTTGCTACTTATAAAAGATTTCTCTATAGGGCCCCCTTGAGGATAAATCCTTCACAAAAAAATGTGTTAAAAAGGTATGCTAAATAATGTTTTTTGTAAATGTATAGAACAGAAGGATGACTGATGAATTTGATCCTTTTTGCGAGATCAAAGTGGTTTGCCTCTGCAACTACATAATGATTATTTCGGCATTTGAAAGTGGAAATAGAGGATGGTTTCGGATATAGAAAAGGAGTTCTTGGTTTCGAGGGGCGGGGCGGGGCGTGGCGAACTGGCGACATATGTAGGTTGCGTTTAGTAGCTTAGAATCAAAGTCGGATCAGCGCAAATTTTCTCTGTGATCTCCAGCGTTTGCCCTCTGCCAGCGTCGCTGCCGCTGTCTCTGCCGCTGTCGGTTGAACACTTTGATGTCCTAATTGGTTTATTACTTTGTCGGCATCTCGAGTCTTCTTTGTGTTTCTGCTTTTTCTCTCCACCTATCCAGATCGCTCTCCCTCTCACAATGCACAGAAAAAATATTGTTCAATTTGATATATTTTTCTGATAAAAAAATATTTTTACGGCACAAAAACATTACGCTAAATTATTTTTAATATTAATTCTAACTTGATATCGATTAAGAATTCGTATGGTTAAAATAATTTAAATTTTTTATATAAATTGCCAAATACACTTTTTTTCTTTTTTCCTACAAACCGACTGCTAAATGTTATTTAGGGATAACACTATAAATCAGAAATTACGAAATAAATAAAAAATCACGAAACAAGGAAAAAATCGTTTGGATAGAAATAAATCAGAAATTTATTGCGAGAACTGAAAGATCGAACTTGGAAAAAATATATTATCAGAACATTTTAATAGAGTAAAAGGGTATATTGTATTCGTACAAAAGTATGTAACAGCTAGAAGGAAGGGTTTCCGACCCCATAAATATTCTTAAGCAGGATCACTAGCCGAGTCGATCTAGCCATGTCTGTCTGTCCGTCCGACTGTCCTTCTGTATGAACGCTGAGATCTCGGAAACTACAAAAGTTAGAAAGTTGGTATTAATAATGTAGATTCTTGGGCTTCCTACGCAGCGCAAGTTTGTTTCATCGAGGTGCCACGCCCCCCCTAACACCCACAATCGCCATGAACGATTTTAAAATGTGTCTGGCGGCCACATCTTTAAAGATTTAAACAAGAGAGAACGCTATAGTCGGGTTGGTGTCCCGACTATCTAATACCCGTCACTCAGCTAAAGGGAGTGCGAACGCTGTACTCGGGTTGGTGTCCCGACTATCTATTGGGGCTAAAGGGAGTGCGAGGGAGATAGATATATAAACAATTTTGATTGCGTATAACTTTTTAATGAATGGTCCGATTTGAAAAATGTCTTCTACATTTCGATAGGTATTAATAAACACTATAAAATGGCGTTTATATATTTTTAAAATCTTAAAAGATGTGGCCTCCAGACACATTTGAAAATCGTTTATGGCGATTGTGGGCGTTAGGGGGGCGTGGCACCTCGATGAAACAAACTTGCGCTGCGTAGGAAGCCCAAGAATATGTGTGTGAAATCTCAACCTTCTAGCTTTTATAGTTTCCGAGATCTCAGCGTTCATACAGACAGACAGACGGACAGACAGACAGACAGACAGACAGACGGACAGACAGACGGACAGACGGACATGGCTAGATCGACTCGGCTAGTGATCCTGATCAAGAATATATATACTTTATGGGGTCGGAAACGCTTCCTTCTCCCTGTTACATACTTTTGCACGAATACAATATACCCTTTTACTCTACGAGTAACGGGTATAAAAATCTATAAATGCAATTGTGGAAATATCACATTATTAAAGGCAAAAACAGTATATACATAAATCGAATATCGATAGGTTTTTGGCATTTCTGAATTTAGGAGACATTTTTCAAATCGGACCATTCATTAAAATTATTCATTCATTAAGTTATGCGCAATCAAAGTTTTATATCTCCATCTCCCTCGCACTGCTAGCGGAGTGACGGGTATCAGATAGTCGGGACACCCACCCAGCGTTCTCTCTTGTTTTTATTTATATTTATTTCTTTAATATTTTCTAAGCTGAATTATCTTTATCATTATGGTTGACATGAACAAATATTTTCCTATTGTTATTTTTTTCCGTGCCTTGCTTGTTGTTGTTGAATTCTGTATTATGCCGTTGCCGGTTTTATTTATTTCTTTATTTCCCTGGGTTTTCATGATGCAGCCAGGCTTGAGATACAACTTGGAGCCCGACTTTGGCCCGAAATGGCTTAACGAGTGAGCACGCGCACAGAACGGGACGATGGTCGTTGGGCCCCGAGGCACCGAGATCCCGAACTGGAAAACGATCGGCCCAAACTCCCCAGCCTGCCAATTCCCCATGCCCCTTCGAAAACCCCAACTCGTCTTAACAATGTTGCCGCGTGTGCGCTCAATCAACATGTTGCGATATCAGCGCAATTTGTCATCTTATAAACAACAGAGAGCGCGGTGCGGCTAAAATTCTGACCAGGTCCGAAGCATCGTGATCAGAAGCAGTTGTGGCAGTGGCTGCATGGGCAGCAGAACATCACAATGGGCAACTACTACCAGGAAACCGTTTTCCCAAATCTCGCATCTTCCATCTCGCATCTCACATCGCCCATCGCTCAGTTCTCTGTGCGGTGGTCCTGTGTGAAGTTTGCCGTATTCAAAGCACAAGAAAACTCAATCAAGGGCCTCGTAAATCTTGGCACAATTTGATGAGTGCACAGTGGGAGACCATAGCATGGGCCATGAGCCCTGACCCGTGCACAGTGGGATTTGGACTGTCCTTTCATTTTTATATTGCCTTTGACCAAACACAATGGTTATTATTTTCTAGGGAGATTTTGGTGTTTTGAATCGTTAATGTTTAGAATATCACTATATTTTCCATTAAATGTGGACTAATTCTGAAATACAATCAATGTTTGGTCGTTTACGAAATGGAAATAATAATTTAACTTTGGAATGGTCTTAAAACATCAAAAAACTAATTTGAAATCAATATTTATTATACAAAATTACTTATTTTAATTGTATGTAATATATTTAAATTCATATATTAAATTAATTTCATGTTTATTTGTTAAGATGTTTTAATTTATAGTTCAAGGTAGAGATGCAAAACCATCGATGTAACTTACGATATTATCGATGTTTTTAAAAACGGCGATACATCGATGGTTTTTTTCAACCATCGATGTATCACTAAGAGAAAGAGACGCTAAGCAGCCGTAAGTAAACTTGATAAATGAGCACATTTTTTTCAATATATTTAGTTTTGCTCTGTTTTTTTTCCAGTTGAAACCCCTTAGGGCGGTTCCTCGTATCAAAATGGACAGGTTCCTGCACATAACAAGTAAGTATGAGCGGCAGCGCAGTAGTTACTTAATTAATGTTTACCCATGGTGCTTTTTTTAGACAATGCATCTCCTTCGTCTGCTCCTTCATCTGCTGCGTTGTCCCCATCTCCATCTTCGTCTGCTGCTATTTTGGAAAATCCAGAATCGCAGTGCGCTTTGAAATATTTGTGCATTCCAGCCACCTCAACCGAATCGGAAAGGGCTTTCAGCAAGGCGGGCCAAATAGCAAGTGAGAAAAGGTCGAGACTAAAGCCTAAGGCAGTGAACATTCTACTTTTTTTAGAAAAAAATGAGTGGATTATGGATGAATAGTTTTTAAGAAATGGACTGAAGATTTTTTTGTTTTTCTTTCTTTATTTTCGTTTTGGATCTCAATTTTTCGTTAAATAAATATAAGTTAGTATTAAGGTTCAAAAAAAAAATCGTTTTATTATCAATTGGAGCAATTTATGGGAAATTTAAAAAAATTGAACTAATTTTCGATGGTTTCAGCGATATATCGATGTTTTCAACCATCGTTTATGAAAACATCGATGTACCCACCATCGATGGTTTTGCATCTCTAGTTCAAGGGACTTTAAAATAGTTTGAGTATTTTTTAAAAAGAAAATTATAAATTTAAAAAATCTAAATTTGTACACCAAAAAAAAACCATAGTTTATGTCTTGATACTCGTTGCATTAAAAATATACTAGGTCCAGAATGGTATTGAATTACAAATGAATACTAAATTTGAACTCTGTAGTATTAATGTTATAGGGTAAGAATTTCTCAACTGCGCATATGAAAAAATAGATTTTCTTCAAACTCGGGCACCTCATAGAGTTTGCCTTGGTTATCCTCTGTGATTTTTTGAAATTTTCTGGTGTTTATTTAGGGGCGCTATGCATTTTTGAAGTTAAGAACTTAAAAAAATGTTCTTAAACTTCAAATTAGTATATCTGGGGAACGGCTTAGAGAAACCACGTACAACTTTACACGTTTTTAAATGTGTACTAGGGGAATTAGGAAAATATTTTCTTACATTTTTTGTTGTCCAAAAAGTATGAATTTAAATTAATTAAAATTTTTATCGCGGTTTTGGAAGTCTTCTTCATCCTATAAAATAAACTCAACTATCCAAAATTGTCCATCTCATAACCAACTTAATTTACCCGATGAAACATTTTTGTACCTTTTCATCATTTTCAGGATATCTAATTTTTTATGCGAACTTAAAAAAAACCCTATTCATCTTTCCAACGAGAAAATTCTTACATGTTTAAGCCATAAGTTTGCATAACTCAATTACTCACTGATATTATGCGCATATATTAATATCATAATTTTACCACCGTCCCTTCATATAGCTGCCATACAAATCGATGGATTTTCTTATTGTTAAGAAGGAAGGCTTTGAAAAAATGTTTTGTTTCAGATTATAATTTTAATTTTTCAAAGCTTACCTTCTTAACAATATTATAGACCGGTTGCTGCTTTCTGAATAGTACTATTTATACATTTTTTTTAGATTTTCCCAACACATCTAACCCACGGTGCTGCCCTGTAAGTGGTCCCAAATTTCTCGGCTTATTGATTATGGCCGACGCATCGGCGCATCCAGTTCCCTTTCCGATTCGTCATCATCGCCCCCAGCTGTGAGATTCTTGAGGATTCAATCGGAGTTATGATGGCTCGATGTGTGTGGCGGGTGTTTTGACATTTCAGGGCGCTCGGAATTCGAATCTTGGTGTTCTTTTCCGTTTTTCCATCCCAAGTTCGAATCATCAAAAGTGATCCGTTGATCTGCCGAGCAGGACTGCTGGTGATTCTGAATATGAAGCTGAAGCTGATCCGAGCATTATTGATCGTCCGTGTCCCGCTGTTGTGATCCGCTCGCAGCAGGCGGTAAAAGACGGGCCCATTACAACAATGGCATCGTTGTCCCATAATCTTCACCATCGGCGGACCTTTTGAAGGTCCTTTCGGCCAAAGTTCTGCCGTTCTGAAGGCGAACGAACACACACGCCGCCAACATATGCAAAACACAATGAAGTTCTTTGAAGCGCATCGCATCGCATCGTAGTCGCTGTTGTTGTCGTATTTCTTTCAGGTAAGCGACAATTATTTATCTTACAAATTTACCTGAAATTAAATACTTTCGTTTGACGGCGCTGCAATGCAGCTACACAAAAGGCGACAAATTCCCCCTTTTGCCATGTGTGTCGTGTTTTCATTTTTTGTATTTAATCAGCGGCTGTTGCTTTGATCACCATCTCGGGATCTCGGGATCGGCTCGGCCTCGCCATTGCCATCAGCACCACCTGACAAGGTGCTACGTTTAGGTCCCTCCCTGGCTGCCCACCTATAGGTATATGTACCTGCGGTTGAAGGTGTGACAAGTCAGCGGATTTGCGTGTTGCTTCTTGCGAAATATTTAAAATGCAAGATTATCGCCCAAAAAGGCTCGCTCGCCGCACTTAATCCTGCCGCTTTTGCTGGTTCTCTCATTTCAACTGGCTCGCCGATGTACACAAAGAAAAAGTACCGCAGGGAAATTGTAATCAGAGTTTTTCAAAATGAAAATTAATTTTTTGTAGCATACTTTTTTAACGCAATATTTTAGATCCTATTTAATGCTATATTTTGATGGAAGGTCAATGGACTAGTCATTTTAAATAGGCGTTCTTTGTTCCGTGTACAATTTTTTGTATTTTTATTATATTTGTATCTATTTTATATATTTTTAATCTAAAATATTAAACTTTTTTCTGTGTACGATTCTCTGGTGCTTTTGATCTTGCCGTGCGCTCAACTAATTAGCAATGAAAGCAACAGAAACAGTAAGCGAGCGGTGGATATAAGAAGAAAACTATTTCGATTAAAGCAAAATTCACCGACAACTAATTCAATCCAATCATAATCGCACAATCATAATTACAAGAATCTACCGAAAGAATAATCCAGACCCAGTTTCAGTTCGAGTTTCCAGTCCCAATCCCAATCGCAGGTCCCGAGACACAAACAAAGATCAACCGATCTTAGCCGGAATTCTATTGCTGTTGCTGCCTTAATGCCAACCAACAGCAGCGGCAGCACTAACAACGTCAACAACAGGTTGCCGCTGCCTCAAGTGCTTCGTGGCCCAGACAAACGTTAAGATTGTAATAACCATGTTAAAAGCAATTTACGTTTAAAGTGCTACCGTGATACGCCGCCGATGCGTTTCTTGATTAAGAACGGAGGGGATGCTGGAAAAGGAGCGGGAGAGGGGGAAGGAGGTCCAGGAACTGGACTTGCATTTATTTGGCGGCAAGAAATTTCGTATACCGGCTACTGGTCGAGTGGAAAGGTATATTGCAAGTTTTAAAATTAAGTAAATTAACTGTTAGGGCATTTAAAAAGATGTCCTTTTTGATTTGGAATTATATTTTGTGTTAAAAGTTCTATAGTCATTAGTATCCTGTTATTAAAAAACATAGCATTATTTATATAGGATAACCATAATTTCTAACAAGAGACTAAATAGTAGGTATCTCATAGTCGTTGCAAATTGTTCTTCTGTTTTTTTTTTTATTTGGCTTCTTTGGGAACTTTCCTTTCATATTCACAGTCCACTTAACACGCGCGTCGCAAAATGCGCCTCAAAACACAAATGAGCAGAGTTCTGCGCATGCGTTGCTGATGTTGCTGTTGTTGATGTTGCTGCTGCCCCAACGGTGGCGATGGTAACCTCAGAAAATCTGTGCTGTCGGCACGCTTTGATGTTCGGAATGGCGTGTGCCCCAATGCAGAGATTTTCGCTTTGTTGTTCCGCCGACTTTGTCTACGTCTTCGTTGTTGCCGGCCAACAACAGCAACATCAACGCCATGCAACAGCAATTTGCCGCCAAGTGGACCGCAGCAGCATTGGAACATTGGAGCGTGCGATCCGAGAGAGTGCCACCAGAAAGTTGTTGCCCCTTGGCCAAGTGTAAAACCATTTCAGCCATCTCTGGCGGCCTTTGGGAGTCACATAGAGTTGAGCATATGAATTCTGCTGTGAGATATTATTTAATAACAATTTAAGCCATTAAATTGAAAATATAGAGATAAATGTCATCGAAAGTAAATATACTTTTATTATTTTAAAGTTTATCTTAACAATTTTGTATATACATAATGGCAAGGAAAGTACCAATATTTTATTATACAACTACAAAATGCTTAAAATTTAATTTTTTGTTAAGTTTAGCCTTATAATAATTGGGCTTTGTAAAAATAATAATTAGGGAAGCAATTTCATATTTATGTATCCATTAGTTTTAAAATTTGTATTTTTATTTAACGTTTCTGACCGCAAATTTTAAGTTAAAGTACCACTTAAACTGGCATCTCCTTAAGCCTTAGTTTCTATCCAATCACTTTAAGCGATCTTATTGAAATTATATATTTTCTCAATTATTAAACAAATAGTTTAATTTTTATTTTTTTAAAACAAATCAAAAGAAAAATTTTCATATTAAAAGAAATTAAAAAAAAAATCTAGAAAATCAGATAATAAAATTCCCTTAAATTTCCTTGAACTCCTGGTGAACATCCAACATCACTGACCTCCATCAATCGACAGCAATGCAATTATGATCGCTGGCCGATGAAATTAGAGATGCCCGCTCTGCCAGGCGATGAGTAATTCAGCTGCAGACTGGAGATTGGATGCTGGATCCTCAGCGCACCTGTTGCGTTTCCCACAGTGCGGCGATGCCGCTTTGCTTTTCGCAAAAACGGGAACAGTTGCGCGGCCGATCCTGGAATCTGGAATGGAAAGGAAAGGTAAGGATCAAAGGACGTGACCGTGACTGGGCCGAAAACGATAATAAAGTTGTGCATTAAATGAAATTTTAATTGCTTATCGGCGACCAGCGATCCGGGAGCCCATCTGTTGGGATTAGAGCGGCCGAATGGCCGACTCGATTGATGTCAAGCGATGTCGGCGCTTTGAAGATTATGCCCAAAGTTATGAGGCTGAGCGACTGAGTCTGAGGCTCCGTTTTCCAGGTGCTCGGGGTGATCAGATCGGCCTATGCGAAATTATATAGCTCAGTGGTAGCGATGTAGCAGCTTTAACTACGCAGTGGCAGTTGCTTCTTCGCCGTCCTTGTCCTCGCCATCATCATCATCATCATCAACATCATCTTCTTTGGCTGGGGCATCGCATCAGCTGGCGCTGCTGCTTGCCGCTTGCTATTTGCTGCATGCGGCAAAAGATGAAACGCGGCGGCAACACTTTGATGCGGCCAAGATCAAAGCCGCCGATTGTTTACATAATAGTGGCCTTTGAAACGGAACAATAGAATGCCAGGATCAAAGACACCGACCAGTTTACCCGGTTAGTGCGCTTAAGCGAAATGAATGTCCATGTCCGTCCGCCCGTGATCTGTTTTCCTGGCCCCACACCGCAAAAAAATCACTATTCCATATCATATCCACATCAATTCGTTTGAAAAACCATTTCAATGTAAATGAATAAAAATGTATTTTCAAATCACCTGGGTTTTTAACAATGTTGTTAATGTTATTTCTAAAATATATTAAATGACTACATCATTGTCAACAATTTTTTAGTGTGGTAAAAGTACAATAGGAATGCTATTGAATCGCTTGCTATAGTAAATTAACATTTTTAGCTAAGCATTGCTAATAAAACTTTTTTAGGTAATAATATACAACTTAAAATTTCTAATAAAAATAAAATATCAAGCCAACTCGTAAAATTATTTCAATTGATTTTGTGGTTAATAACTCTATAAAAAAAGTGGTTTCTTTTTTTATTAAATTTGTATTTTACAATTGTCTAATTAATCTTATTTTTCAACTAATCGAATTACCCAATACCTTTTTTCAGTTAAAGATAGTAATCTGCATAGTAGGATATTTGTCCTAGTATTAGGATAATACATTTAAAAAATAATAATAATAAAGCACAGGACATTACACTGTGAACAGTTTATATCTTTGGACAAAGATAACTTGCTTATAACAGTTTGCTTTAATAAATTGCTTTATTAATTCCACACGAGTGGAAATCACAAACATTATTTTATCAAATTAATAATTATAATTTTCAAATCTACTACTTAAAAGTCAGTTAAGCTATTGAAAATTAAATAACTTTTACACGAAAAGTTGCACATATCGAACTTAATATTTCACGGTGCAGTAAAAGTAGCACTCATCACAGCCAGATGATCATCCCGATGGCATTATCATCATGGAGTGTCTTTGAATTTGTGCTGCTGTAATTGCTGCTGAACAGCCGAAGGAGTTGCGACTGCTGCTGCTGATTGCGCGTCAAATGTTTATGGCATTCATCGCGTGCTGGCGGCGTTTTAATTGCCCGAACGGCACAAGCGCCAAGTGGATAGTGGCTAGTGGCTAGTGGCCACGCTGCGTATGAGCAATGCGAGCATCAATAATCTCCTGAGATGCTGCCGCCGCCGCCGCCGTTGTCGCATAATAATTGCGTGTACTTAATGCATAAATATTGCACTGAATCGGACTGGTCGGCCAAGTCGGCTCCTTTCTATTTGCCACTTTTAAGTTTGCCGCCGCCGTCGCCGCCAGTTGGACATCATTTTTTCAGACGCTGTTTTTTTCAGTTTTTTTCGCTCTTTGCCTTCTTTCTTTAGGCCTACAATTTCTATTGGAGCAGCGCTTCGGCGGCGAACAGCTAAAATCAATTTGGTCAGTGATAAAATTTTTGCAAAAGCGAATCAATTTTATAGCTGGTCCGGGGTGTCGTGGTGTGGGGAAAAATCGTAAAAGTATTTCGATTTCGGGGCCAAAACGGCGAAAATCAAAAGGCCCCGAAAAAAAAGAATTCTTAATGATCTGTCATTAATTGAGTTTTGCATACGCATATATAGAAAAGCGTGGCAAGGGTCCGCAAAATCAGGGGGGATTTGCCTTTAGATTTACAATTAGATAAAAGTGCTGGCTACTTTATTGAGATTTTATGTCTTTAAGCCGCATCCGAGCAGCCCAATGTCCAGGGCCATATCAAAATTGCTCCGTTTCCACGAAATGCCGACATATATGCCATAAAACACAAAATGAGCCAACCGAAAAAATAAAAACCGAAAACAATAAAAACATATGTGTGTATGTGCGATGAGCGAATTATGAGAGCTTGCATTATAATTGCAATTACACTAAATTAGCATTAAACGAACGGAAAAGGCGAATGCAGAAAACAAAAGACTTAGGCAACGAACTCGAACTCGAGCGGGAAGACCAGAAGCGAATTTCATTTCGGCTTTCGATTAAGCAGATCAAAGGGAACCTTAATACGGTTATTAACAAGTAGCTGCTGCCTCTGCTGCTGCTGCTGCTGCCTCAGTCGACGTCGCAGCTGCAGCGCTTTCCGTTTTCCGCGATTCTCTCAAACTGCATTGCCCTGCAGTTTATTATTAGTTTTGTTATTATTTTGCGTATTCTAAACAAAAACGCAGGCCGACAAATGCCGCCGAGAGGAAACGAAAAAGAGCGAAAGAGACACGAGAGTGAGCGGTAACACGTGAGAGAGCGCCGACGTCGGCCGAGGCAGCGACTGCGACTGCGGCAGCAGCAGCAACTTCGGCATCCACATCCACTTCCACGGCGCAAGGTAAAATTTCATTCCGTGGCGAGCATTCGACGTGAGCGGACGTTTTGAACGCGTGTGCCGTGCCGCAGATAACGAGACATCGCAGTGCTATCACCAGGAACAAAAAAAACATCAAACAAAAATCGAAAACGAATCAAATACATTATTTCACAGTTAAACGACAAAAGCCAAATTGATTGAAATACCCCGGGACCCCGCCAAACAAAACAAATTCAAATCACAACAAGTTGATAAGTGCCAAAACAAAAGTCAATACCGATCGCATACAATGCAGCGCCCCAAAAAGTGCTCAGAACTGTGCTGAACAACAACCACAAAACAAACAGCAGAAAATCTATATTTAATCCATACTATATCCTATGTGTAATCGAATCGAAAATGGCAGCCGAACAAATCGCTAAAATGGCAGCTAAAGCCGGAGAAGCTACAAATAAATGGATTAAGCCCCAGCAGGTGAGTTTTCAACGCGAAAGTCGAACACCGAAATACGGTAGCTCAGCAATGAATTATGAAGATGCTGCGGCATCGGCGAAATATTATACAAAGAAAAAATACGAATATAATCGAAGGGGGATATCAAAAGTTGCCGCATAAGCAGAAACCCAAAAAATACAGTAGCACGTCAATTAAAATTAATAGCTTCCGACTTAAGCCGCTGGCCAAGATGTGAGAACTCGGCCGAGAACCCCAAAAAACCGAAGCCGAACCCGAAACCGAATCCGAAATCGAAAACCCTCTACAGCTTTATTTACGACATTAGCATAGTCGGGTGAAATCAATTTGAAAATCCTTTGCAAGGGCATAAAAAACGAGATTAAATTTGCCTGCGTGCGCAAAAAGCCACAGAAAAGGCGGAAAACAAAAACAGCAGAAGAAAAATAAGCAGCGCGGCAAGGGGATTGGGGGATTGGGGCACTGAAATGGGAAGAAAACAAAAAGGCCGACAGAAATGAGCGGGGAATGGGACTTTAAGTGTAGCTAACCAAAAACCCTCATCAGCAGCAGCAACAACAAAGTGCAGGCCGCCTTCGTGCGCCCCACTTCGCTCGAAGTCGAGACCCCATATCCCCGTAGCCATACGGCGGCCCCAGCCACATCCACTCCACTCCTCAGTCGTAGTAGCTACTGTTTTCAAAGTTAAGATCAATGAGTGCGACGACGACGACGATGCCCGGCTTTTTGTAGTTGGCGCGAACGGCACGGAGAATAATTTTCCTAGTTTAGTAGAGATATACTATTATTACTATCTGGTTAACGTATTCCTTCTAAATTTAAATTTTCCAAATCAAAGTACTTCATAAACGCAGTAATAATTCGATCTTTATCAATTTATTACTTTAATAAATCAATTATAGGAACCAAAAATGACTGTTTTTAAATCTTTTTTATCAAAATATTTTTAAGTGCATATAAATATTTAATACTGAAGAACAAGAAAGAAGAGAACAAGATGAAAATGGGGCAGTTTGTATTTCAATCCAAGTCGAATAGGGATATTCAATATGCTTACCAGATTTGTAGTTTCATAATCAAGGTGAAGAGGATCCGATTTTTCTCGGTGTCTTGCTGGACAGCTTCGATCTGCTTTGCAACATGCCGCAAACATACACGAGTCCATGGGCGGCAAAGTACAAAGCCGAAAACGGCACGGGTTTAGCGCGCTCGGAGTAAAAAGCGATCAGCGGGCAGCAGCCGCAGCGGCAGACGTGCGCACATCTACAGATACAGATACAGCCACATCCACATCCACAGGTACAGATACAAATACGGCAGAGACACAGATACTCAGAAACTCAGATCTGGACGGTCGGTCTAATAACGCTGCTGTTGGCACTGGATACACGTTTCGGCGGCTTCGCTTTTGTTGTTGCCGCTCTACCGCTTCATTCCCATTCCCATTCCAATTCCCATTCCCGCTGGCCTGCGGCTTCATTTGAGGCTGCTTCCGAATTACCTGCGCCTTTTGCCATGCCAGCAATGCAGTAGCAACGCAGCAGCAACAGCAACAGCAGCAGCAGCAAGGCAACAGCAACAACAACAGCAAAACCCTGCCATAAAAAGTATTAAATTGCCGCAAACAGGTGTATTTTTATGCCCGGCAGGCAGAAAACAGAAACCATAAGGCGGATCGTTCAGGTTTTCTTTTCGGGAACTGCAATTATGCGCGCCTAGGCCATGGCTTTAAGTATTCTAAAGCGTTGCCACAGGCAGGCCTGCCTATGAAAAAATAAAAGCGCAATTCGGGTCAGACCCGGCGAACAAATCCATCTTAGCCAGATGTCCAGAAATAGGCAGGTAAGAGTGGGAAAGTCAGAAAATTCTAATGTGAAAAGGATAGAGAAATTATTTATGACGGGGGTCCTCTAAAATGTTTAAGCTATGTGATTTAAGCATGGGATTATTACTTCTTCTCAAAGTATGTTTTTTAGCATTTAACTTTCTAACAATATGTAAAAATTCATAAATTTGAACAAACGTGAAAATAAAATTATTATGTAGGATTTAATTGATATAATATAAAAGTCTTGGTAGAGTTAGTTACTTAGAAATGTTAAAAAAAAAGAATTTTAAATTTGTTTAAATATAAACTAATTCACTATATATATTTTATTTATATATCTTTATTATCTATATTTTGTTTAACTGAGGGACTGTTAATTTGCTGCTTAGTTTTCTGATTTCGATAAACATTGCTTCTATATTTTTTCCTGGTTGTGTTAATACAATCGTGTATACTTCATGATATATATATTAATATTTTGTTAAAACTTTTTTTTTTATTATTTGCTAAGAGCGCGCTCTCTTTCATAACGATTTTGGTTACGCGCGCAAACTGAAGCCATTGAAGCCGGCAAACAACAGAGAAACCGGGACAGAGACAGAGATATGGGGTATGGTGAAAGAGACGGAGAAACGCAAATCAAACAAACTGGCAGCAGGAACAACAACAACAATTACAAAGGCTAAAACAACAATAATAATAACAACAACAAGTGCCATGAGAACGGCAACGGAAGTTTATTTATGCCCCGGACCCCGCTGTTTATTTAAGCGTATTGCGATAAGCTGCGAGTGACTGAAAAAGCGCTCGTCCGTTTGTAGTTGTTGTTATTACGGTTGGTGTTGTTGTGGTCTCTGTTGTTGTTGCTGCTGCAAGTGCGCCAAGAACAACAACAGCACTGAAGTGAAGCTTCCTCCACTTTTAAGATCCATGCGTCGACGGCCTCCCTTTGATTTGGACAAGGTCGTTATGGATTGTGCTTAGTTAATTCTATATACAGTAGAACTTCACTAAGTCGAACCGCTATAGAACATTTGTACAGATATATTTTGACAGAATATTGCCAATTAAAATTTAAGAAAGATTTTTTGATGTTCGATTTTTGAAAAACGTTTTGAATTTGTTTTCCAGATTATTTTCTTTTATTTTTTATGTATAAACTTGATCAACTTTTAGAAAATGGTATAACTTGCAATCCCTAACCTAATACAAAGTGCAATTCGATGATAAACACTTAGAGGGGCGCACAGTTGCAGTCAATTGCCACCGCAATCGAATCAAATGGAATCAAATCAATTCCAGTCACAACGGGGCGTATACTCAATTTTTTTTAATAAATGGAAAAAGTTAAAAAAGCAACAAAAAATAAAGAACGCTTAGCGCCATCGCGTCGCAAACGCGACCGAGTATTTGCAGCAATTAATAAAAACTGACAATATAATCGGCGCGACAAGTAGTTGGCTGCCAGCCAGCCCCCAGACATTCGATTCGAATCGAATCGGATCGAGCAGAATAGCGCTCCTTTGTCGGCATCGCCACTTTGGGAGGGGAGTGAGTAGGAAAAAAGAAAATAAGGCAAAATATTAATAAGCACTGCCCGCAATTAATAGCGCAACTTAAGACTCTATATAGGGTAATTAAGCGGCGCTTGTGAACATTTTTCCTTTGGCCACGCCGCCTCTGTTTTTGTTTTTTGTTCGTCGGCGCTGCCGTTTTTTTTGTTTTATTTTTTCCCAACAGGTAAACAACAAGTGCAACGTACGCTCACCCGTATCTCTCGGTGTATGTGTGTCTGTATTTGTGTTCGGTGTTTGCTCAAACGTAAATCCGCGCACGCACACGTGAAATCTTTTTATTTGTATTTACTTTACTTTTTTTGGGAGTTTCATTTTGTGGTCGCAGCTCAGTCGTTGGCGCAGTTGAACTAATCAACAATGGAAACTACTCATCTAATTTTTTTTGGCGGCAAACATCAGACAACGAGCGTCTAAAATACCTAAACCTGTTGTAAGGGACGTGCAGAGCGGTCTGAAAAGGGGGATGGCGTGAGAACTAGAAGAATGGAGCAAAATATGTATGTCCATAAAAAAATCAAAGGGAACTTTTTGAATTTTGTTTGTAAATAAAAATATAGTTAAAAGGTTTTAATTTATTGAAAAACGATTATTAAAAACGATCGAAAAACTTATAAATTAAATGAAAGATATACAACTGCATTTTTGGCCTTCTTTTTGTTAACCTAGTAATCTTCCAAATAAACTTGATTAAATAATTCCCTTTATGGATGAAAAATCCCCCTCGGGTAAAAATGAAAGGAAATTGGGTATTCAAAAAGTATGCAGCAACAAATTTGTTCTAAAATCCCCCAACAGACAAATCCTAGATCCGCCACTGTGACCTGCCCTTGTATTACATTGTTTTATTAAATATATTTTTAATCGAATACGAAATAAATGTATCGCTTTCATAAATCAAGCTTCTCTACAACTTAATTCGAATCTATAAAGCATGCTGTCAAATAAAATCAATTCACTATTATTAAAATGTTATCAACTAAGGTATTTGTCAATGATTTTGTTAAGCCTAATTTATCTGAATTCAGATTAGGTATTCCTGCATAATGCATATTCCATACGAATCTGGGAACCAGATTGGGGGGTTTATAAATAGCTGAGCCACCGATATCGGGGCATATAATGACTGCTGGCTGGCTACCGTTAGACCACTTCGAACCCATTTCGGCTTGGCCAGGCCAAATTATACTTTGTAGGCCTTTGGCCAATATAATTGCCAGAGTGTTTTCGTTTCGTTTCGTGTTTGTGTCATTTGCATTTTTCTGTCTGCAAATTGTCGTTGCTAGCGGCGGCAGCGGCAGGAATCGGCGGACTTCAAAGGCCTGTATAAACATTGATTGAAGATTTCTTTACGATTTCTGAATGGTTATTTATGCGGAGGCAAGACCGTAGACAGAATTGACAGACTGACACACTGAGACACTAAAATCGTTGCCGATGTTGTCGGCAAATGTTTTTTGTTGTTTTTGTTGTCGTTCTTCTTATTGTTATTGTCGTTTTTTTTACTTACAAATTGCTGGAAAATAGCTAAACAAAAAAAGCAGACAGCTCAAGTTGAGAATCAGCGAAACAACAAAACAAATCGCCAGATAGCTCATTTGATTGATGTGTGTGATGATGTGTGTAAAGCAAAAAAAAAAAAAAGAGTAGAAAAAAAAAACAAAGTAAAAACAATGCGACCTTAAGTTCAAAGCCAAGAACTGCTGATTACCACGCGTCAGCGGCCATGACAATGTGAAATTGAAATTTGTTTGACTGGCAGTGGGACTGGCCCACGGGGCGTATGATTAACAACAATTTCTTGCCATGTTTGACTAAATACTTTGAGGCTGTCTCTGTTGTGTTTCTCTCTATGTAAAAAAAAACAAAAATAAAGGGAAAGGGAAAGGGAAAGGGGGTAAAGTAACACAACGAAACGGCAAGCGGCAAAAATTTCTTTGATCTTATCGCAAAGCTTCTTGCTCGCATTTTGATCAAAGCGAGTTTTTCCGCCAAAAACACACCAACCACAACTGGTCACGAGAGAATCGAGAGTTTTTTCGGCCCAAAGGAGAGAGAGAGCAGCATCTCTGTTATTATACTGTAACTCAATTGAGAATCAAAACTATAGCAACTCTTTTTGCTTTCCTTCTCTCCCCCAGATAGCAACGCCACTGTTAACGCTTCTGCTCTTGGCCACGTTTAGTCAGCTGCCAACTGCGGGCAGCAGCAGCAGCATCTTGGATGCCTCCTCCAGTCTCCAGGACAAGGATCCCCTGCGGGAGACCAGCATGAACATGATCCAGCGCAACTACATGGTGATGCACTCGGCCAGCGGCTCCGGGGACCACAGTCGCTCCCTGAAGCGGGCCAACTTGGCCAACTCGAGCATCACCTGCAACGATGGCACCCACGCCGGCTTCTATCTGAGGAAGCAGCCCAGCTCCAAGAAGTGGATCGTCTTCCTCGAGGGCGGCTGGCACTGCTTCGATGTGAGGTCCTGTCGCGCCCGGTGGATGCGACTGCGCCACCTTATGACCTCCTCGCAGTGGCCGGAAACGAGAGATGGTGAGGATGCCACTAAGCTACTATAAAAATACCCTATAAAATCCCTTTTATAAAAATTTTTAAAAACTTTTTACTGAACTAAATAATATTATCTTTCAACACAACAAAAATGAAATATTTAACACCTAAATTTGTTAAAGAAGATTAAGAATATATAAAAACAACTCACTAAATTTTAAAACCCTTTTTTGTATTTAAGTCAAACAAGAAAAGATTTCTAATAATTTTATTTATCTTTTCCCAGTCGGAGGTATCCTATCGCCCCATCCCGAGGAGAATCCCTACTGGCACAATGCCAACCACGTGCTGATCCCGTACTGCAGCAGTGATTCGTGGTCGGGAACGCGAACGGAGCCGGATACCAGCGATCGGGAGAACAAGTGGCGCTTCATGGGAGCTCTGATCCTGCGCCAGGTGATCGCAGAACTGATTCCCGTCGGCTTGGGTCGTGTGCCGGGGGGCGAGCTGCTCCTCGTCGGCTCCTCGGCCGGTGGTCTTGGTGTAATGCTCAATTTGGATCGCATTCGGGATTTCCTGGTCAACGAAAAGAAGCTGCAGGTGACGGTGAGAGGTGTGAGTGACTCTGGATGGTTCCTGGACAGAGAACCATACACGCCGGCGGCGGTGGCCTCCAGTGAGGCAGTGCGTCAGGGCTGGAAGTTGTGGCAGGGCCTGCTGCCCGAGGAGTGCACCAAGGCTCATCCCACGGAGCCCTGGCGGTGTTATTTCGGCTACAGGCTATATCCCACATTGAAAAGTAAGTAGACTTGAAATTTAGTATTTTACTGGATTGTATTTAATATGTATTGTTCCCCTCCAAAATAGCTCCCCTTTTCGTCTTCCAATGGCTCTTCGACGAAGCCCAAATGCGAGCGGATAATGTTGGTGCACCCGTGACGCCCCAGCAATGGAACTATATCCACGAGATGGGCGGAGCTCTGCGGTCTTCACTGGACAATGTGAGCGCGGTGTTTGCACCCAGTTGCATAGGCCATGCGGTGCTGTCGAAAAGGGATTGGGTCAATATCAAGATCGATGATATATCACTGCCCTCGGCGCTGCGCTGTTGGGAGCACTCGACGCGACGCAAGCGCCATGACAAACTGAAGCGCTCGACGGAACCATCGACGGCGGTTTCCCAGTTACCACATGCCAATAACCAAAGACACCAGCGACACCGTCAGCGGCAGCACCGCCAGAAGCAGAATAACGTGGCCCAAAACGGTGGGCAGCAGCAGGAGCTGCAGCAGCAGCGGAAGCACAATCACTTGAGCAAGGAGGAGCGCGAGGAGCGGAAGCGTTTGCGCCAGGAACAGCGGCAGAGGCGAAAGCAGCGCCGTCGACAGCAGCAGCAGCAGCACAAGAAGGCCAATGCGGCGCAGGATAGTCGGAATAAGAAAAATAATAGCCCCAAGTCGAGTAATGGCAATGATCAGCGGAAGCAGCAGCAGCAGCAGCGACGTCGTCAGCAGTTGACACCGGAACAAAGGCAGGAGCAGCGAAAGAGGCGCCGAAAGGCTCAGCAGCAGCAGGAGCGGGAACAGCAGGAGCAGCCGGGAGCAGCGGTCAGCCGCGTTATCCCAGAGGCGGGTGAACCCCCCCTGAAGACGCGCTCCTCGAACAACGCCTCCGTGGGCACAAAGTCCAAGAAGCGGCAGCGAGTGCCTCGAGTGCCCGAGAAGTGCGGTCTGCGACTCCTGGAGCGCTGCAGTTGGCCGCAGTGCAACCACTCCTGTCCCACGCTCACGAATCCCATGACCGGCGAGGAGATGCGCTTCCTGGAGCTCCTCACCGCCTTCGGCTTGGACATCGAGGCGGTGGCGGCCGCCTTGGGAGTCGATATGCATACGCTAAACAACATGGAGCGCACCGAGTTAGTCAATCTGCTGACGCAGCAGGCCAACTAGGCTCACCAAATACCCTGTAAATTTTGGGGGGATCCTACAGGGCCATGGAAATCGTAGGAGGAATACTGTTTACCTTGGCTTTTGTTCTGTAAACTTAGGGTTAAGACATTGTCCCCTACGATTTGTTGGCCTTTCGGAGGTCTATAGAACCCGACCCACCCTGTACTGTAAATAAGTGGCCTGTATATATAGTTTGTAGGTGGGGCCGCTCTGTAAATATTGCATAATACTACCCCAAAAAACACACACTCACTTAAGCGGAGAGATAGCTCCAATTCCTAGATCACACCAAGAAAAAGACATGCGCATAGTAACCCAGTAATTAAGCAGAATTTATTTATATCGTCCTACTCGAACTGCAACTCGTATTTGTACTCACATTCACACATTCGCACGCCACACCATATACTTTTATTTTATCATTCTGCAATCACAATCAAAGAAATGAAATCTGCTTAACGAGAAACTAAACACAAATGCAACCACAAGACTGTTTTTATGTTTTTTTTACATATATTATATTGATAAAGTAGCATAGTTTACATAGATATGGCTAAATAATCGTAAATGTTTATGTAATTTATTTGATAATTTATGGCCCGTTTAGGATGGTACTTTTGTGTGGAATCTAGACTGTTTCAATTGCCCCACGCAAGTGTTTTATTTTAATTATTTTTTTTTTATACATTGTTTTATGCCTACCTCAGATCAGTAAGAATGAAATTGATAAACAGCTGCCTTTACATATCATTGCGTACCTGTGCAACGAAAATCAAATACTTAATACTTAACTTAATACCGCCCGCATTCCGTTAAAAAAGAAGGTAAAGAAAGAATACAACAGCACAACAAACAAATGCGAAAATAGCAAACCAGAAGCGAAGTGAACAAATCGAATGACTAATTGTAGCAATGTTTTGTAAAGAATTTCTAGATAAACGAGACAAATCGCACAAAAATAAACTATTTAAAAGTAGTAACTTATTTTAAGCCTGTACAGAACTGGTTGAAGTTTAGCCCTAAGAATTGTTGTACTTAAACTTAGTTAATAATCATACACGTAATGCAATTTCCAAGCTTATTAGCTTTTGTTAGCGTTGTTCAAATGAACTGGTTATCATTTTCAAAAGATGAAATCGACCAATATTTGAAGAAGGAAACCAATCAAATAAACCAGAAAAATAATTTAAGCACACTTTGTTTTACTCTAAATGGGGTCTATTTATTTTATATTTATACCCTTGGTCGGCAGCCCTCACATAATAGCTTTGTGCACCAACGATTATCATTGCCGCCACATCCAAGGTAATTTATTTTGGTGCAGTTTTTAGAGACTGCATTATAATGCCACATATCATTATTAGCGGATTTTTTGCACTTTCTTTTGCGATTATTACCACCATCAAGTGACCCATTGCACTTTGGCGCTCCTATAAATGTTATGCATGAAAATATCGTCAGAAATGTTGGTGTATAAATCTACTTACCAGGTTTTCCTTTGCATCTCACCACTCCACTTACATCCACCAAAAGGTACAAGACCATTACGGCCGCAATAAGAATCAATGTGGAGTTCCGCATTTTAGCAGGAAACTTCGTTCAGCCTATGGTGATTCCGAAATAAGGTCTAAACTCTGATGTCAGGGTCTTTATAAAGCCTACTTTAGTCACATTGTCTTCTCCTTTCATTTATTGACGCTTTATTTGTAGTATTTATAAACTTATGAATGCCTGCTGTTGAATCGAATTGATAAAACACGTGCATTAAACTGAATAAAAGGTATAATTTAACGCAATTCATTATATTTTTCCTTGTCAAGAATTTTTTGCGAGATTCTAAAAATATCTTCAGATTTCCAGATAAAGGGCTAAACAAGTATTGTTTGTTTTTAGAGTCTGTCTTGGAGTATACTAATGTTTAATTAATTAAATTACATCTAATTTGTTTGTATTATGTATGGTTATAATATCAACAGATTTGTTGATGCTTTTGTGCTTTTTAACTGAGCTTTTATAATCTTTGCCACCTATATAAAGTTTTAAATTCAGTCATGATAATATCGTACTAAAGATTAGGATGAGCCTGAATTTAGTTCTTGTCTTTTTAACTTTATATGCTGCCTTTGTCACGGGCTAATTTCTCTGCCGTGATTGCCAATTCCAAATAAACTAAAATCATTTTTCAGTCTTTCAGACATGGGGGCATTAGAAATGAAGGACTGGCGCTTGGAGTGGGTTGTGCGAGTAGAGCCACGTCTGAAATGTGATACTATAACAGCGCAGCACGGCAATGTCTAATGATGTCGTATAGCGGATGCGAAAGATCCTTTGTGTTCCACGACTTGGCCGTTAAAATAATATAAAAAATTTTCAAATAATTTGAAACCATTTATTTAATTTCCTTAATTCTTAAACCTTTTCAAGTTTTGGTCGGCTTAAATGTCTATATGTGAATATGTTTTTTAAAAAATGTTCTATAACTGATGTTTGCAACACAGGATCGCAGGATTGTTTTGAGTGAAATTAAATACAAATGTAATTACAAAACTAGAGTGGAGTGGAACCTATAGTCGGGCACCCCAACTATCAGATACCCGTTACACAGCTAAAGGGAGTGCGAGGGAGAAAAGAAACTATAATTGCGCTTCACTTTTCACTGAATGGTCCGATATGAAAAAGTTTTAATAAGGTATTGATAAACAGAACAAAACCTCATTTACTCTTTTACAAAATCTTTAAAAATGCGGTTGCTAGCCCGATTTTAGCGTGTATGGGGTTTGTGTGTCTAAGAGAGGGCGTGGCACTCGACTGAAGCTAACATGGTCTTCATAAGCACTAATAGAATCTGTATGAAACATTGTTACTCTCTATCTGTCAAAATCTGGTTGCCAGAGCAACATATTCAGATTTTCCCTTAAAAAACATTTTTGGTACCACTGCTGACTTTGAGTCATTTTACTAAGGTATGCATGTCTCCTAGAATATACACTCGATTTGCAAATATTTGACCTCAACTGTTTGGGAATAACGGCTCTTTAGACCTGCATACTCAAACAAATTTAAAAATATTTATTAATATTTTTAAAAATTTAATAAAACTAGCTATGAAAAACACCAAAATTTTTTTGTACTTTCAGACGCTAGATCTCTATTAATTGCGATCCGATCACAAAGCGCCATACCTTTTCGGAAAGGGTCATCTATTTCCTTTCGAATAGTGCTAGTTACAAAACTTGGAATATCGGTTTTTGAGAACTGTTACAAACAAGTTGTCAAAAATCTGGCTATCTCAAATATCTCCAAAAACGAAAATTTATTTAAACGTAAAAAATTGGTCCCAGCGTTTATATAGAAAACAAATCAAAAATTTTAAACTAGTGTAATCTACATCCAAAACCCCAACTTTTAAACTCTTGTAATTTCTGAGATCACAGCGTTTACACGGACATGGCTAGATCGACTCGGCTAGTGATCCTTAAAACGGGTAAAGAAAAATAAAACCAAATGCAGAATATGTGGATAAAAAGCTATTAACATATTTTTAAAAGAAGTAACATGGGGTGACCCCCTAAAGAGTGTATCGTGGCCAAAATAATTGTTGAGGCACCGATGTTAATAATAGGCGAAACAGTTTAAGGTTGAAAAATTTATGTAGCGGTCTTTATTTAAATCAAATTTTAAATTATAATAGAGAGCTTTAAAAAACTTTGTGTATCTGCTTCGCTGGTTTTTTCTCAAGTAGAGCTGCCATTCTATATGTTGGTAGTGCCACATTCGCATAAGTGGCAATTCGATTTGGCGGCAGGCTTAACAATTTTAATTACGGCGGTAACAATAATTAAAAACAAACAAAGCAATATAGTTGTACCGAAAATTCATAAATTTATTTATTTTGTTATATCCTTGCATTATAGGGTAGGGTATTATAATTTCAGTCAAAAGTTTGCAACGCAGTGAAGGAGACATTTCCGACCCTATAAAGTATATATATTCTTGATGAGCATCACCAGGAGAGTCGATCAAGCCATGTCCGTCTGTCTTTTCTTGTTAAGCCGTGTTATTCGTCAAAATTGTTCGAAAGTGTTTTTCTGTTACAATTGGGATATGTTTTTCTGTGGTGCTCAACGCATTGAAGAACGCATTGTGTTTGTTCCGTGTTTTGTGTCAGTTTGCCGTGGAAATCCTCCATCGTTTGTACTGCTCGTTCGGCTACATCATTTACGACGCATAAGGAATTTATTGTTTTGAGGTTTGTTTTATAATCGTCTTGTTGAAGCCATTCCGTGGGAGGCGTACTGAGAAAACTAGTTGAAAGGCCCCAACGATGGAAGAAATTAATACTTTTCTTGGAAATGAATGAGGACATTCTTTTTCCTGAGGAGAAAACATTAAAATATTATAATATTGTTTTAAATATAATATTACCGAGAAACTGTTGAACATCGCCGATTTTTAAGTTATACTTCTTTTCTTCACACGAGTTCTCTTCATTTTGCAAGCTTTTAACCATTACCGATTTTTCAATTACTGGAATTTCTTCGTCAAAAAACGCAAGCGAAGCCGTTTCATCTGTTAGGTACCATAAATGGTTTAACATTTTTTTTAATGCTACTAAAGACGCAGTTTGATCTATTTTTTCATAGTTTTTCATTCGTCCGATGAACTGAAAATCTAGATATGGCGATTTCTTAGCAATAGTGCAGGTAAACCACACTTTTAAATATTCCGTTACGACAAACACACAAATGTCTTCCAGAGCTATTTTTTCGTCGTTGCTAATGTTAAATTGCCTTTGAAACATAAGTATTTTCATGGAATAAATGGCTCTGGCCATCCACCTTGCCTGATGAATGCCTCCTGGCGCTTTGATTGATATTGCTTTCAGATTTGATTTTCCATTTAAAAATAAAATTGATAACTCCAAGAGTTCTTCATAATCGCTCCGTTTTTGCCCAATTTGAAGCTGGTTTTCTGCGAAAATAAGTAGCTCTGATTTCTTATTTGCAATGTGCTTCCAGCATCTTGGGAAGTGAACAGCGCATTCATATTCCTCCTTTTGAATATTGGGCCAAGCTCGCTTAAAATTTTTAAAAAGGGGAAGGTCAGCGTTTGTGCTTGCCCTCGGAAGTTTAGCCTCAACGACGCCTCTCAACACCAGCTCGTAAATATGGTGACGGCAAGGGAAATAGAGAAGATCTCTATCCAGCTGTTGTTCTAAAAGAACGCATGCTCCTTTTAACCTGCCTGTGTTGGAAGCCGTCGTATCGCAGCATACTGCTTGGATTTTTTCTTTAAGATCCCAGTTTGTTAGAGCTTCTACAACAGCCATTGCCTGCTCTTTACCGGAGGAGTTAGGAATTTCCGGCGTATCCAAAAGTTTTTCTTTACCAAGTCCGGTAACTATAATTGGAAGACGTTCGACTGGCTTATCATTTGCATCTAAGTAGATAAGCCATTAAGAATACTTGGAAGAAGAAGAAGAAGAAATACTCACTATTCGGAGGAACAAGCTTTCCATCCCAGTGTACGGTTAACGCTCTAGGTACCACCTCGGCGAAGTTCTTTTTTATCTTTTCGGCTCTTTCTTTTCGCAGCTGTGCTCGGCACTTTAATATGCTGGATCGACTTATGACAACCGTATCCAAATCTATGCCGAGGGCCTCCACAGTAGCTTCTAATAGGAAAACTGCGCTTCGAGAACTTATTTGGCACCTATCCAGAACCTCGACCAACTTTGGCGTTATGAAAGATTTTTTTTTTAAATTCTTTGGAGTTATGTATTTTCGTTTTTTTCCAGTTTTGCTTCGAACTGCATTCAGAGTCGGTTCAGAGTCGCCATCGCTTGAAGTTTGGTCATAGTCCATATCTAAGACTTCTTTTTTTGCCTCTGAAACTTCTGCATTGTCCATTGCGTGATTGATACTAAATACGGTATCCAAAGAAATTTCAAATAAATTTAACCTGTTGCGGTAAAGTTCTCCCGTACGATTAAGAACAAGAATATATTTACTTTAAAGGGACTGAAACGCTTCGTTCTTGGACCCTTTTTAAAAAAATTCTTATTTGAAAACGGAAAGAATAATTGAAAACTTTTTTTATTTATTGCATTACAAAAGGTTCAAAGTAAATAAAACTTTTTTTTGTCTCGATACGAGGGCTGTTCAAAAAGTTATGAGACTTCAAAGTTGGTGGTGGAAAAAAACGGAGTCGTCATGGCGACCACGATTCCGGGTCTCCGGAGCGTCAGAAATGAAAATCGGTTTAGTTGAACTGCAGATATCATGGCCGCCAGTTTGAAAAACGTGGTTTCGAGATTAACACGTTTGAAGTTTGAAAATAGCTCATTTTGACGAAGACCTTGCTTCACAAAAAAGGCTGTATCTTCTAAAGTATTTTGAATTTCTAAAAATCATTTTAGAGGCATATTCACAACTAACCAAGCTATAAATAAATGCAAAAAAAAGTCGAAAAAAAAGTTGCTGAATGAGAAGACCCCCTTAAATACTTTTCCCCGAATACAATATAACCTTTTACTGTACGAGAAACGTTTATAAACATGACGCTTCTGAATAAATTCAATAAAGAAATTCTGAAAAAAATGTCAATGGTTTTTTACTTTTGGTCGTTTTTTCTGAAATCTAAAAATATTACTACCTTGTTGTCCGCGTTATACAGCAAGTAATGATATTAAAGAATTCCAAGGCCGTAGGTAAGACTTGTACGTCCAGCACACAAGTGTTCTTAAAAGTAGAAACATTTATTTTTAGGCATTGTTTAAAATTTAGGACACGTTTAAAATAGGCATTGTTATTAAAGAAAAGTACAGCATTAATTTTGATGTTATTTTTGTACAAATTCCTATAAAAGCTCTGCAAATCGAACGAACAATCAGTTGAAATCGAACAGTAAAATATTCAAAATGAAGTTTCTTATGATCCTGGCTTTTCTCACTCTGTATATCGTTTGTATCGAAGGCCAACGCTTTTGTCAAGGACGACCTGGTTAGTGCAAAAGGATAAAACGTGCGAGACACAAAAGGCCTGACCAACAAAATTTCAGTTTTTCAGATATGCACTGGCGGTCGGGATGAAGGAAACAGCAATGGACGTTTTTGCGGTGCCTCTTCCCAAAACGAAATGTGGTTCTACAATTCCCGGGCTAGAAGGTGTGAAAAGATGAGGTATCGCGGCTGTGGAGGCAATAACAATCGCTACTGTAGCTCGCAAGATTGCACTGAAAAGTGCAGGCGCTGATTTCCAAACTAAAAATGCATTATGTTATCCCAATTTGAAAATTTTGAAAATTTAATAAACTTGATTAAAAAAACATTTTTTTGTAGCAAGTCAATTCGTAGATTCATAATCGGAACATACTTTTAATGAAAAGTATCGCAGCCTGCAATATCTTTTTTACGTGAATATACTAAATAGAAAAATTTCATCAGGATATTTTAAGGTCCTACTCTAATCCGCGTTTATAGTGCACTAAATGGCATTTAAGGCATACCAAAATAATTAAAAACAAGAGAGAACACTATAGTCGATTGCCTCGACTATTAGATACCCGTTACTCAGCTAACCAAGTTTAAAACAAGAATCAACTCAAGGCAGAAATGTTGCCACTAACCGTTTGGCTGGCGTTTGTGGGCGGTAGAGTGGGCGTGGCAACATTTTTTTGGTCAATCGATAGGACTGATGATTCAAATACATTTGAGTTTACATTTTCATTATAGTTTCAACATGCGGGCGCCACAGTTTTTCGCGGTTTGTGTGCGTTAGAGTGGGCGTGGCAAACTTTTTTTAAGCTCATTCGATATGTATTGAATGGTAAGCTAGGAAATTTAAATCCATAACCGCAACGCTCTAATTCTTATAGTTTCCGAGGTCTCAGTGTTCACACGGACAGACGGACATGGCGAGATCGACTCGGCTAGTGATCCTGATCTATATATCATTGATATACTTTATTGACTTAAAGAGGTCGGAAACGCTTCTACACATACTTTTCCCCGAATACAATATGCCCTTTTACTCTACGAGTAAGAGAATAACAAGAAAGAAAGATAACTTCGGCAAGCGGAAGTTTATATACCCTTGCAGTTAAAATAAATACTTAACGTTCAATTCGCAAACTGTTTCACTTCACCTTCTCTGAGAGCGTCCAGCCAATTCTCTCGTGACCGTGATTCTAGTGCTCCCTCGATTGGTGCTGTTCCAGGGATATCACATATATTGTTGCCTTGCTTAAAATGTTATTTTTGAATTGTCATAAATCAAAATGCCTAATTGAAAATAAAAACAAAGTTTTTATACAAACCAAACGGATTTGGCCAAAAATATTTTTTCACTTTTTTGATTTGCATGAAACTTTTTCGACGTGTACTATTCGGAAAATAAGTTAACACGTGTATCAGGATTTCGCGGAAAAAATTTTTTTTAATTAGAATTTTGTTTTAGTTTGCCAAAAAACGTTAATTTTGAAAAAGTACGCTCTCATAGAAAATCTGTATCTGCGGTTTTAGTAATCCGATTGACTTCTTGTTTTTTGCATTAATTCATCTAAAACCTTTCTTCAAAAGAAAAAATTTAAAAAAAAGTGTTTTTAATATCTTTTTCAACGGATTTATTTCGAATTTATACGATATATACAGCCGATTTACAGACGACCAAAAATCACATTTTTCATCTTTCTCGAGCTGCTGCGCTGCCATTACTTATCCAATCATATTGATCTGTGTGGCAAAGTTAAGCTCTGATCTATTGACCTTAAAATTAAACGAAAACTGGACCAATTGGGTGGATATGTGCCGAGATATAAGATAAAATTCGAAAAAAGTCAGAAATGTAACATTTGAACTTTAAAAAATCTTTTAAAAAACAGTGCCATCGAAAAAAAAAGTTTGTGGTATTATCGTGATCTAGTCCTCCACCACTAACAGAATTTGCCATCAATTGCTGGGGAGCACATCAAGAATATTATTTTGTAAACTAGTGTAATGTACTACCTGCAATATAACGGAGAAATTCCTTCGCGATAGCTTTAAAACTGAGAGACTAGTTCGGATAGAAACGGACAGACGGACATGGCTAGATGGACTCGGCAATTGGTGCTGATCAAGAATACATCTCCGCGTTGTAAACTTCAGACTGAAGTTATAATACAAGGGTATAAAGATGTATAAGGTCGATTTTAGATTTATAATATAAGATGATAATATACACATGCATTCGAAAGTTCAAATAGTTTATTTCAGATTACGGTGTTTCAAAGCTTCCTTGAAATTGTACTGTTTAATACTCTCTGTTTTTATTTATTTGTTCAGCCTTTACTTAAATTATTATTAAAAGTAATATTTTCTTTAGAAAAAATTTTATATTGAAACAGTTTAATATTAATGTATATATCCTTATATGGAATTGAATAGGGTTGACTGAATAACTCAGATACAATAGAAAACAACTGTATGTACAAATATGGAACGATATCGCGTTCTTTTAAATAAATGGCTTTGTTTTAACGAAGTACGTTATTAAAATGAGGTTGGTAATAAGGCCGAATTTCGTCAATATAAGCCTTAAGCCATTTCTCGAGTAATCAGTTCCAATCGATCATTCGAAAACAAACTAATAAAAATGAAATTCCTTTTGATCTTGGCCAGCTTGGTTGTCTACATGGGCCTCATCGCTGCCCAGACTTGCCCAGGACGTGTTAGTAAGTTTAAAGTCAAAACCATTAACAATAGTTTCATGAAGTAATAAAATCAATGTCAAATAGGCGACCCTAACTGCCGCGGCGGCAAGGACGAAGGATCACCATCTCGAGCCCCCAGAGGACCAGCTTGTACTCCACAGCCAAATAACAACATGTGGTACTTCAACGAGAGAACTAATAAATGCCTCAAGATGGCATATAAAGGGTGTTACGGCAACAAAAATCGATATTGCACATTGCGAAGCTGTGAAACACAATGCCTCCCTCGAAACTAAAACTATGAACCCAAATAAACCCTTCCATCTGACATAAAGAAATCCATAAAATAAAATCATGCTATTAAGCTAACAAATAAAGCTCACACCACTTTTCTTTGTTGATACCTACGTAGTAGATCGAACTTTAACTCTTATATAATTAAAATAATTAAATACATCAATTCCGGATGTAAAATTCTCCTTTATTCCAAAACCGAAATATTCACGATTTTTCTTATTTTCAGAATTATATAATTTCAAAAGAAAAATAATTTTGAGTCTTTGTTATTATATGTTTTCTTTCGTTTAGAACTCGTTTAGAAAATCTTAAAATTCTTTTGAGTTCGGGGTTCAATAGATAAAAAGTTGCAAAAGGGTTGTCTACCCTAACAAATTGAGAATCGGTTCGCCCATTAAATAGGTTCAAAAATAGCTTAAAACTGAATTCATCCTAGCTTTTTTTATTATTAGCGGAATGTTTTCTCTAATTTTCGAATCATTATTAATTAAACGTTTTTTTTTAATAACAGTTGACTTCTGGATGTCAAGCAATGAATAAAGGAGATCACCGATCAATACATCTTTGGCACCTGCAAGTTTTGAGACAAATACATGATAACCATAAAACCCAAATATTATATAACATTCATTTACAAAATGCATAAGCCCTGTTATTGTTTATAATCACGCGTAACCCATTTAATGGGCCACTTGGGATTCATTGAATGAAATTAACTGAACTAAAATAAAAGGTCAGTAAATATCTTTGTTGGCATATGGATATATTTCCCATTGTCACAAATCTTTAAATTAAAATCATTAAGAATGACATTTTACAATATACAAGAGGATTGAATTAAATATATAAGTTATGCGAATTTTTGTTAGCCGAGATACTATCGCTCGCGGAGATGTATTTTCCAGATATATTATGGTATATCTTTGGTCAGACGTAAAAACATCTACTTTTATCTACTTAAAACTTTTACATTATGCACATTATCGATTAACGCGTTAGTTTAATGACATTTTTCACTTTAACTGTTAAGTGAATATCTCGAAAACTTGTTTTAAAAAGAGTTTATTTAATTGTCAATATTTTCAGGTACCGCTCTACGTGGAACACGCTCTAAAAAATACGTAATAAATATTTTTAAGTTAACGTCGGACTTTGGGGCGCCTAGAACAAAAAGCCTGCCAAAATTATTTTTTTTTTTAATTTTCCAAAATGTTGAAATGAAACTTTGAAAACAATTGAATTCTCTATACAAATCAAAAGAAAAAGTGGTTTGTGATAATTGGTTCTCCCACTGCTAATTTTCAAAGTTGATTTTTCGAAATAGAATTTTAGCCAATAAGAAAAAGGAAATTGTTCTGAAAGCGGCTAAGGGCCTAAGTCGTATATGTAACTATTTAAACTTTAAAATCCACCAATTCTTAGCGGGTTCCAAAAAAAAACAAATTTTAAGTTCATAGTTACTATTTTTTTTAATTTTTTTACAAGTAGGTAGTAGTGTTGGGTAAACACTGTTCACCTTAGTGAACAAGATCAGTTGCTCACTTTTAAGTGAATGAATCAACTCACTAACTTGGCTCACTCACTTGTTCAGTGAGTAACTCACTTGTTCAGTGAGTAACTCAGTTGTTTAGTGAGTAACTCACTTGTTCAGTTGCTCACATGTTCAGTTACTCACTTGTTCAAATTTGCAAATTGTAAATTCTTCAGTTGCTTACTAATTTTTTACTTTTTTAAATAAATACAGTTAGTTAGTCAAAATTTAGGTTAGTGTCACTAAAAAAAAATTCAGGTGAACTTTTTGAGATCATATTTTATTTCGAAAACAAGGCACTTCTTCTTTCATATGAAGGCACTAAAACTTAACTAAACTACAACTTTTCAGCGACATATTTTTGCAAACGTTGGGAAGCTACAATTTCGAGTTGCCACACAATTATAAGTAAGCAAGGTTGCCACTATTGAAGTGAACCAGGGAAAAAACAAAATTAGAGAGCGAAGCAGAAGAACCATTGAACCACTGTTCCCTGCAGTGGGAAAAAGAACTAGTAAAAAAAAATCATGATCGTGCTTCGAACTTGTGGACTTATAAATGAGAATAGAACTGAACTGAACGGAGTTAGTGAGCAAGTAAACAACTGAACAAGTGTGAGCGAGTCAGCAAGTGAGCAACTGAACAAGTGAGTGAGCAGTGATCAATAGTTGTGAACTTGTTCACTCACTCACTGAGGTGAGCGACTCTTTTTTGTTCACTCACTCATGAACAACCCAACACTACTAGGTAGTCTTAAAAATTGTTTTTTCTTTTGATATTCTTAGACGTAAAGTAGTGATACACCCTAGATCCCCGATTAATTTTTTTTTTTAAGTTTAGATATTTACTTACAAATTCTGAAAAAATGAGCCTGCCCTTATGTGCCTCTTCTGAGAAAACCGCAGTTTAAGGTAGCAAAAAATGTTCATATTTTTAAATATCGTCAGCCCTGGTTCATCCGCGCGCCCTTACATCATGAAGATATTTGACTTATTTGAAAGTATTGATGAAGATAATGATAAATTAATAAACAAATTTAGGTTTTAAATTCAAAATAATGTTATTTCACTAAAAATATAGATATAAAAGAAATACCGATTTCTACCAGATTTTTTCGAAAATACGCTATATTTCCTTGATTGATTCTATGACCGATTTAAAAAAAATGGTAAGCCTAAAGTTTAATAGATAAATATTAAATAAAGATAAATATTACTTAATCCCAATTAATATGAACAAATATTGAAATAGAACCGAGATATTCCCCTTTGTAATAAGCGTTTATATAGCAGCTAAAAGACACAGTTGACAGATTTGAATCCTTTTATTTCAAAAATCAAGTTAAATTACAAAAATATATTGGGAAACTTAAAGCCCTATAAGTCATTTATTTATATTTTGTTTCTTAAAAAGTCTTTTTTTTCTTAAAAAAAAGAAATGCACTAAAAAATTTTACTTTAATAAGTTTTTTAACATATTTAATTGTCTTTAAGAATATCCCATCAAAAGATGTTCGCTATTGGGCTCCGCTGATTTAAGGCAGACTTTTGTTTTTTTCGCCTTAGTGTTCGTCGGTGTCGGTTGTTGTCTCGGACATAAAAGGTTCATGTCGTGGCCAAGTGTTCCTAGTTCTGGAGTGCATTGGGGAACACTTTCTACGAATGGGGATATACCATAAAGTGCGGGGAGCCGATATTTCAAATGGACTTTTGAAATACTCGTTACTTTTTACTTTCCTCTTTTACTTTCATACCCAACACTCCGGAATAATCCATTTGGATGTCATCATAAAACCATTCAAGAAAGTTGGTATTGATAATGTAGATTCTTGGGCTTCCTACACAGCGCAAGTTTGTTTCGTCAAGGTGCCACGCCCCCCTAACGCCCACAATCGCCTTAAAAGATTTTAAAATGTGTCTGGCGGTCACATCTTTTAAGATTTTAAAAATGTTTAAATGCAATTTTATACTGTTTATTAATACCTATCGAAATGTAGAAGACATTTTTCAAATCGGACCATTTATTAAAAAGTTATGCGCAATCAAAGTTTTATATATCCATCTCCCTCGCACTTCTAGCTGAGTGACGGGTATCAGATAGTCGGGACACCAACCCGATCATAGAAAATCTGTATCTGCGGTTGTAGTAATCCGATTGACTTCTTGTTTTTTGCATCAATTCATCTAAAACCTGTTCTTCAAAAAGAAAAAATTTAAAAAAAAGTGTTTTTAATATCTTTTTCAACGGATTTATTTCGAGTATATACGATATATACAGCCGATTTACAGACGACCAAAAATCAAATTCTTCATCTTTCTCAAGCTGCTGCGCTGCCATTACTTATCCAATCATATTGATCTGTGCGGCAAAGTTAAGCTCTGATCTATTGACCTTAAAATTAAACGAAAACTGGACCAATTGGGTGTATATGTGAGATATAAGATAAAATTCGAAAAAAGTCAGAAATGTAACATTTGAACTTTAAAAAATCTTTAAAAAAAACTGTGCCATCGAAAAAAAAGTTTGTGGTATTATCGTGATCCATCAATTGCTGAGGAGCACATCAAGAATATTATTTTGTAAACTAGTGTAATGTACTACCTGCAATATAACGGAGAAATTCCTTCGCGATAGCTTTAAAACTGAGAGACTAGTTCGGATAGAAACGGACAGACGGACATGGCTAGATGGACTCGGCAATTGGTGCTGATCAAGAATACATCTCCGCGTTGTAAACTTCAGACTGAAGTTATAATACAAGGGTATAAAGATGTATAAGGTCGATTTTAGATTTATAATATAAGATGATAATATACACATGCATTCGAAAATTCAAATAGTTTATTTCAGATTACGGTGTTTCAAAGATTCCTTTAAATTGTACTGTTTAATACTCTCTGTTTTTATTTATTTGTTCAGCCTTTACTTAAATTATTATTAAAAGTGATATTTTCTTTAGAAAAAATTTTATATTGAAACAGTTTAATATTAATATATATATCCTTATATGGAATTGAATAGGGTTGACTGAATAACTCAGATACAATAGAAAACAACTGTATGTAAAAATATGGATCGATATCGCGTTCTTTTAAATAAATGGCTTTGTTTTAACGAAGTACGTTATTAAAATGAGGTTGGTAATAAGGCCGAATTTCGTCAATATAAGCCTTAAGCCATTTCTCGAGTAATCAGTTCCAATCGATCATTCGAAAACAAACTAATAAAAATGAAATTCCTTTTGATCTTGGCCAGCTTGGTTGTCTACATGGGCCTCATCGCTGCCCAGACTTGCCCAGGACGTGTTAGTAAGTTTAAAGTCAAAACCATAAACAATAGTTTCATGAAGTAATAAATTCAATGTCAAATAGGCGACCCTAACTGCCGCGGCGGCAAGGACGAAGGATCACCATCTCGAGCCCCCAGAGGACCAGCTTGTACTCCACAGCCAAATAACAACATGTGGTACTTCAACGAGAGAACTAATAAATGCCTCAAGATGGCATATAAAGGGTGTTACGGCAACAAAAATCGATATTGCACATTGCGAAGCTGTGAAACACAATGCCTTCCTCGAAACTAAAACTATGAACCCAAATAAACCCTGCCATCTGACAAAAAGAAATCCATAAAATAAAATCATGCTATAAAGCTAACAAATAAAGCTTACACCACTTTTCTTTGTTGATACCTAGGTAGTAGATCGAACTTTAACTCTTATATAATGAAAATAATTAAATACCAAGCAGTAGTTTGCTCAATTCCGGATGTAAAATTCTCCTTTATTCCAAAACCGAAATATTCACGATTTTTCTTATTTTCAGAATTATATAATTTCAAAAGAAAAACAAGAGAGAACGCTATAGTGGGGTGCCCCGACAATCAGATACCTGTTACTCAGGTAAAGGGAGTGCGAGGGAGATGGAGATAGAAACTTTGAACACGCATAACTTTTTAACGAATGGTCCGATTTGAAAAATTTCTTCATTTTTCTACATTTCGATAGGTATTGATAAACACAATAAAACTGCATTTTTACTTTTCCGAAATATTGAAATTTTTAAAATCGTATATAAGCGATTGTGGGCGTTAGAGGGGGCGTGGCACCCTTTTGAAACAAACTTGCGCTGCGTAGGAACTCCAAGAATCTTCATGCCAAATACCAATCCTCTAGCTTTTATTGTTTCCGAGATCTCAGCGTTCATACAGACAGACGGACGGACAGACGGACAGACGGACAGACGGACAGACGGACATGGCTATATCGACTCGGCTAGTGACCCTGATCAAGAATATATATACTTTATAGGGTCGGAAATGCTTCCTTCTAGCTGTTACATACTTTTGCACGAATACAATATACCCTTTTACTCTACGAGTAACGGGTATAATAATTTAATTCTTTGTTATTATATGTTTTCTTTCGTTTAAAACTCGTTTAGAAAAACTTACAATTCTTTTGGGTTCGGGGTTCAATAGATAAAAAGTTGCAAAAGGGTTGTCTACCCTAACAAATTGAGAATCGGTTCGCCCATTAAATAGGTTCAAAAATAGCTTAAAACTGAATTCACAAAAAAAGATTATTATATTTGAAAATATGATCCTAGCTTTATTTATTATTAGCGGAATGTTTTCTCTAATTTTCGAATCATTATTAATTAAACGTTTTTTTTAATAACAGTTGACTTCTGGATGTCAAGCAATGAATAAAGGAGATCACCGATCAATACATCTTTGGCACCTGCAAGTTTTAAGACGAATACATGATAACCATAAAACCCACATATTATATTACATTCATTTACAAAATGCATAAGCCCTGTTATTGTTTATAATCACGCGTAACCCATTTAATGGGCCACTTGGGATTCATTGAATGAAATTAACTGAACTAAAATAAAAGATCAGTAAAAATCTGTATTGGCATATGGATATATTTCCCATTGTTACAACCTCATTAAAAATCTTTAAATTAAAATTATTAAGAATAGCATTTTACAATATACAAGAGGTTTGAATTAAGTATATACAATAAGTTATGTGAATTTTTGCCCGGGATCCTATCGCTCGCGGAGATGTATTTTCCAGTTATATTATGTTATATCTTTGGTTAGACGTAAAAACATCGATGTTTACACTTGTATCTACTTAAAATTTTTACATTATGCACATTAACGACTTACCTGTTAGTTTAATGACATTTTTATATCACTTTAACTGTTAAGCGAAAATCTCGAAAACTTGTTTTAAAAAGAGTTTATTCAATTGTCAATATTTTCAGGTACCGCTCTACGAGGTACACGCTCTAAAAAAGACGTAATAAATATATTAAAGTTAACGTCGCACTTTGGGGCGTCTAGAACAAAAAGCCTGCCAAAATGATTATACTCGTTACTCGTAGAGTAAAAAGGGTATATTGTATTCGTGCAAAAGTATGTAACAGCTAGAAGAAAGCGTTTCCGACCCCATAAAGTAATATATTCTTGATCAGGATCACTAGCCGAGTCGATCTAGCCATGTCCGTCTGTCTGTCTGTCTGTCCGTCTGTCTGTCTGTATGAACGCTGAGATATCGGAAACTATAAAAGCTAGAAGATTGGCGTTTTGCATGCAGATTCTAGGAGTTCCTACGCAGCGCAAGTTTGTTTTAAAAAAGTGCCACGCCCCCTCTAACGCCCACAATCGCTTATATACGATTTTAAAAATTTAAATATTTCGGAAAAGTAAAAATGCAGTTTTATTATTATTACCTATCGAAATGTAGAAGAAAATCGGACCATTCGTTAAAAAGTTATGCGTGATCAAAGTTTCTATCTCCATCTCCCTCGCACTCCCTTTACCTGAGTAACGCGTATCTGATAGTCGGGGCACCCGACTATAACGTTCTCTCCTGTTATACCCTTGCAGAGGGTATTACGATTTCAGTCAGAAGTTTGCAACGCAGTGAAGGAGACGTTTCCGACCCCATAAAGTATATATATTCTTGATCAGCATCACTAGACAAGTCGATCTAGCCATGTCCGTCTGTCCGTCTGTCCGTCCGTCTGTCCGTCCGTTTCTACGCAAACTAGTCTCTCAGTTTTTAAGCTATCGGGATGAAACTTTCCCAAAAGTCTTCTTACTATTGCAGGTAGTATATAAGTCGGAACCGACCGGATCGGACAACTATATCCTATAGCTCCAATAGGAAGGATCGGAAAAAAAACGTTTAAAAAATTCTAGCTTCGGTGTTTTTTGAAGTATTACCTTCTATTCTTGGGAATAGAATATTGGGAATATTTTTATCAAAATCGGACGACTATATCATATAGCTGCCATAGGAACGATCGGAAAATTAATGGGAATATAATAGGGAATAAATTATTGCTTCGTTGGTTTTTATTGTATTCTCTTCTACTCTGGGATATGACCCTTTTTAAATATTTCCGAATTTCGATTTTAATTTTATCAAAATCGAACTACTATATCATATAGCTGCCATAGGAACGATCGGAAATAAGAGAAATAATAGGAAATTTAACATTTTTGAGATTTGTAAATTAATAGGAATGATCTGCAAGGGTATATAAGCTTCGCCTGGCCGAAGCTAGCTTCCTTTCTTGTTTTTTTTTTAAGATTTTCCAAAATGTTGATATGCAACTTTAAAAACAAAAGTGGTTTGTGATAATTTGTTCTCTTACTGCTGATTTTCAAAGTTGATTTTTCGAAATAGAATTTTAGCCAATAAGAAAAAGGAGTATTTTTATACAACTTTGAAATTGTTCTGAAAGCGGCTAAGTGCCTAAGTCGTTTATGTAACTATTGAAACTTTAAGATCCACCAATTCTTAACGGGTTAAAAAATAAAAGAAAAATTTTAAGTTCATAGTTACCATTTTTTTTAATTTTTTTACAAGTAGTCTAAAAAATTGTTTTTTCTTTTGGTATTCTTATTAGACGTGAAGTAGTGATACATCCTAGATCCCCGTTTAATTTTTTTTTTTTTTTAAGTTTAGATATTTAATTACAAATTGATGAAGATAATGATAAATTAATAAACAAATTTAGGTTTTAAATTTGAAATAATGTTATTTCACTAAAAATATGGATATAAAACAAATACCGATTTCTACCAGATTTTTTCGAAAATACGCTATATTTCCTTGATTGATTCTATGACCGATTTAAAAAAAATGGTAAGCCTAAAGTTTAATAGATAAATATAGACTTAATCCCAATTAATATGAACAAATATTGAAATAGAACCGAGATATTCCCCTTTGTAATAAGCGTTTATATGGCAGCTAAAAGATACAGTTGACAGATTTGAATCCTTTTATTTCAAAAATCAAGTTAAATTACAAAAATATATTGGGAAACTTAAAGCCCTATAAGTCATTTATTTATATTTTGTTTCTTAAAAAGTCATTTTTTTTTCTTAAAAAAAAAATTCACTAAAAAATTTTACTTTAATATGTTTTTTAACATATTTAATTGTCTTTAAGAATATCCCATCAAAAGATGGTCGCTATAGGGCTCCGCTGATTTAAGGCAGACTTTTGTTTTTTTCGCCCTAGTGTTCGTCGGTGTCGGTTGTTGTCTCGGACATAAAAGGTTCATGTCGTGGCCAAGTGTTCCTAGTTCTTGAGTGCATTGGGGAACACTTTCTACGAATGGGGATATACCGTAAAGTGCGGGGAGCCGATATTTCAAATGGACTTTTGAAATACTCGTTACTTTTTACTTTCCTCTTTTACTTTCATACCCAACACTCCGGAATAATCCATTTGGATGTCATCATAAAACCATTCAAGAAAGTTGGTATTGATAATGTAGATTCTTGGGCTTCCTACACAGCGCAAGTTTGTTTCGTCAAGGTGCCACGCCCCCCTAACGCCCACAATCGCCTTAAAAGATTTTAAAATGTGTCTGGCGGTCACATCTTTTAAGATTTTAAAAATGTTTAAAT
Source organism: Drosophila lutescens (assembly GCA_037075285.1). Taxonomy (NCBI): domain Eukaryota; kingdom Metazoa; phylum Arthropoda; class Insecta; order Diptera; family Drosophilidae; genus Drosophila; species Drosophila lutescens. The sequence goes on along the minus strand of JBAMCF010001249.1, from coordinate 122,129 downwards.
GCAATTTTATACTGTTTATTAATACCTATCGAAATGTAGAAGACATTTTTCAAATCGGACCATTTATTAAAAAGTTATGCGCAATCAAAGTTTTATATATCCATCTCCCTCGCACTTCTAGCTGAGTGACGGGTATCAGATAGTCGGGACACCAACCCGACTATAGCGTTCACTCTTGTTTTCTATCTCGAGTTCTGATAACCCGATTTCGGTTATCGAAGGCTCATTTTACTGGTATTATGATGTCCTTAAACTTTTTATACCCGCCTTTGGCGTGTATTTTTAAAAGAGCAATTTATGCCAGCGTTTTTGTATATTTTCCATTTTTTATAAACTTTGACGAGGTGTAGATTCTGAACTAATGACTGGAACTCAACGATGTGTATAAGGAAGGGTTTTTAGAACTCGAAATAGGAAATAAAATAGGGCCAAAAAGCCTTTTTTCAATTTTTATCAGGGATATGAACTAACCAGAAAACCAAAGTTGTCTTCGATGAGGAAGTAGTCGATTTTATTTTATAACTTGTGCAACCAACGACCTCATGCAATTGTCCAGTTTTTCAATTGCAATGACTACAATATCAAAATGACATTTTACTACTGTAAGGGGTTTAAGCCTAGTAATATAGTATTGCCGATTCTGAATACTTTGCAAATGTATTAGCTTAAAAACAAAGATTTCCTGGATATTAAAGTTCTAGTACGATTTCAATTTTGCCTTGACCCCTAGGATATTGTGTTCCCCATGACTTTTGTACATCCTGCGGCTGCCCTTTGTTGGCCAGATGGCAAATGCAAAGTGCAAACAAATTATTATTAGCTGCCAACAGTGCCAGCTACATCATCTTCACAATGAAAGCGCCAAGGGATTCCCATACAAATGTGGCCTTCAGTAGAAAGCAGAAGGCGCTTGGCCAAGGCGGGTCTTCGGTGCATTTTTCAATTGGCCGGCAGCATTGTTCCGCCTTTAAGACCCATTTAATTCACTTTGTCACCATGCAAATGAAACATTAGTGGTGACGTACCCAAATGGATCGCTCAAAGGTCTCCGACGGCTGCCTGCAATTAGGCGAGACACGTAAATGGAAATGATTTACAATCGTTTGCTGCTACTGTTGCTGCTGCTGCTGCAGTCCACGACCATTAAAGTGCACTGAGAAAAACTATTTAATTGTTAGCTTAGTGTTTTCCGTCATTAAATAATTTTTTGAGTCTGCTATAGATTTTTTTAAAAAATGTATATAAATTGGTAAATGAAAAAAAATCATTAAAATAATTTTTTAACAAACTTTATAATTTTTATTCTTTAGCTTTTAAATCAATTTCAAAAATCAATTTCCTTAAAGAGGAAAGTTTTTTATTTGTATTCTACTTTGTATACATAAAATATTTATATTCGAATTTCATAATCGATCAAGCTTTTTTTCCGTGTTGCGGAGGAACGGACACATGTAGCTGTCATCGGCGTTGAGAGTCGACAGCGATTTATCAGTGGCCAAATCAATTAGTAACTACGTAGCTTATCGCCTCGATGGGTGAGAGCTGCAAAATGCAAGGGGTCTCATAGCCCATTCATTATACGCACCGGCAGAGGAGTGTCATAAATATTCCCATCATCGTTTATTCGGCTCGCCATCAAATGGTCGCAAATGAAAACCTGTTGATGTCCCCCACTGAAGGCGATACACATACAGCCCTCACCCACTTCCACTGCCACTCCCACAGCCAGTTGGCATCTTCGTGGCGACTCTTGTAATTGAAGAAGCTCTTTTTTCCTTCATTTTTTAGAGGAGCAACAAAACAGAGGAGGCGCTGTGTCGCCATAAATATTCATGAAGCACTAAAAGGGTTCTCGTCCGGATGCTTGGGTCCTGCTGGGGTGTCGCATTGAGCATCGAGCATTGAGCATGTGAAGGTAAGTGGATGGTAAGTGGCGGGAATCGTATTTGTGTTTGGTCAATTGCCACCCGGCGACATAGAAATGCAATATGCAATATGCTGTCGTCGGTCGTTCCATTTGCTCCACTGTAAGTGTGGAGTGTTTAATTTTAAATGCCCCAAGGAGAGCGTGTACCTGAATTTGAATGAGTCCAAGGCTCGCTATTCCCAGGGGATCGACAATGGCTAGTCGGGGATTGGGGAAAGGGCGATTCGGTGGGCGCTAAAATAAACAATCGCGCATGTGTGCCCTAAGCTCGGAGGCTTCCCCCACTCACCCCCACCCACCCACACTCCACCACACTCACACGCACACACAAGCTCGCCCCGCTAAGTAGGCAACACACTTTTCGGCCACTTCCGTTGCACAAACGGCGACAAGCGGATATCCATATCCCCCCTGCCATTGTGTGCGTGCGCAGCCGGCAGTCCTGTTCACACAAACTCACACACACTCACGAAGTACCGTTCGTGGACACATGTATTCCCGTTCGGGCGGCGATTCGTTTCCGTTTTGATTTATAAGCGACCGCCGCGCCGGTCTGCGTACCATTAGCATTCGATCAACAGGTTTGCGCACAACCAGGACGACCAGCAACTCGCTCCACGAAACCAGTTTCACACGGTCCAAGTGAAGGCGCTAATTGAATTCCAATCGTGCCCATACAATTAATTACAAGCGCTATTTCATGTGGAAAAAAATTGCATAAAATAGTGACCGCAAAAAAATTCAGTAACCTTGGCCACAGTTTCCGCTGGCCGCAAAAAAAATCATACACAAAAATCGGGCAGAAATATAGTCAGGTGAGTGGTCGGTTCAATATTCAATATGCTCGTAACTCGATTATGTGCCATAGGATATGAATTTCCAAGGTCAATTGTGGTATATCAGTAAACTAAAATAACATCACATTTCAACCGCTATAAATTCCGCTGGTTTTTAGGTTATTTGACTCAAAAATTATATTTCAGTAATCCATGAAAGAGTTTACTCTTCTTACTTAATTGTGCTCATAATTTGTAAAACTTAAAGTAAACAAAAAAAAACCTAACAAAAGTTTTATGTGCAAAAACTGGGGTAAAACATTTTTTAAATTAATATAATATTTTTAAAACGTTTTGCAAAATTTTCTTTTGTTTTTCCGTTATTTGTTATTAAATTTTTAAATCGACATAAATTGTAAAATTTGAGTAAGTACTTTATCAGTACAAGTAAATTAAAAATTCAAATTAGTTTTTGTTGATCTTTAATTAAAAGATAATTCTTAAATTATTTTACGATTAACAAATAATAATTAAAAAAAAATAATTTAAAAAAATCTGTAATTCTGTGGCAAAAGTTTACGGCATACGTATTTTCATTTTTTTCTTTAATTAATATTTACTTTATAACGCTCAAATTATTACACAATTTGTATCTCAAATTTACCGAGCGTTTGAGGAGGATGTAAATGGATTAGACTAAATTTAATTCTATGAATCAAAGTTCATCAATGAGCTAATTAATTTGTACATGCAAGTATGTCCACACATTTTGCTAAACTTCGGTTTTGTGGAAAAATTAAACTCGACCAATTTAACTATTCATTAAAACCCAACGATCCGATTCCTGACAGGAATAGCGAACATTTTTTCCATTTATTAAACATTTTTAAAAATAGTCTGCTGTTAAAAATGCAGAGTGTTCATCAGCGTAAATTTGTTTGCCATGGCCAAATTATGCACAACTCCTTCGCCAAACAAACCCACAATATTTCAGATAGAGACGAGACCCACGGCTAACCTCCTTGAGTCGAGCAGTATATTTACTCCTTTGCGGATATTTTGTTTATTTACGAATTTTCGTTAATGTCCATGTCCCCGAGAAGATTTCGATTCACACTCAGCGGCAACCGGCGACGAGTCCTCGAGCGTGGGTGCCGGCAGGAAACCTATTTAAACAAAATACTTATTGGCAAATGCCATCCTTTGGCAAATATTTGCCCAAGCTATTTATTGAGACACGAAAAAAATAGGAGAGCAGGCAAATTCGATTTGCAGTGAGCTGTTTAATTTTGGCGCAAAAATTTGTTTGCCACTTGAGGGAGCAGCTACAAGGACGCCGGATGTGCTGTCCTGACACCACATGAATTATTCTGCAAAAGGCTGGCAAATTAATAATGGAGTGTGGCGAGTCAAGTAACAAATTCGAAGGAATGTCAGCCACAAGGGCCATAAATATTTTCAGTTAATTTCAATTACAACTTGACCCGGCACGTTTGCCTGGCCTTTGTCCCGCCCTCCCCCCTCGCGGGGGTCATAAAATTCGATGCGTGCTCTATCATCGCGGTGGCTATATATTATAATTTGGCGCAAAGCCGCTAAAACTTTCATCTGGGCGGTGTCAATCAATCAACGACAAGCGCACAAATTAAGTCCAAGCTAAGCCGGCCGAGAAGCGGCCAATTCCGCACTCGGACAATCAGTCAGGAGTCAGCAGGAGTTAGGGGACATATCCGTATCCAGAAACGGGTTGGACCCAAAGCCACCGCCGCCGACGCCTCTCAATTAGTCGGCGAATCCAAGCGGGCGGCCAGAAACATCATTTAATCGGGCGACCTCCCAGATAAGATACCATTTTGAGATTTTGCTGGGCTTTGAATACTTGATTGCCGGCTGATGACTTTTCATGTTAGTGGCGCCTACCAGCTGCTACTGATTTGCAATGCCGAAAAATCTGACTGGGATTACCCAAATGTTCTAATTCAAATGGTAGTTAGGAAGTTAATAGGCAGTTTTGTTGTATTAAGTAAGCTAAATATTAGGGCCCTGCAAAAGTTGACTTTGAAGTGAGAATTTTATAAGTTAACTTGTAACTTTGACTTACTTGAAAAAAACAAGTTCAAATGAAGCAAGCCAAGTCTTTGAATTTAAAGTGATCTATCACAACAAGTCCGAATGGTGCAACTTACAAGTTAACTGTAAAAGTGAACTTTATGTCTTGTAAGTCAGTAGAACGTTTGTAAGTGAACAAAATTCAAAAAAGAATGCACCTATCAGACAATCTAATACAAATCTACAAATCTAATACAATCTATACAAATTATTAAATGCTAAAATTTTTCGTCATTGTAAAAACTTGGACTTCGGTAGGATGTTAAGGGGTAAGGAGAATTTTCGAGAACCGTAAAATATTGTATATACCTACTTCTTTTACATAAAAACATTTTAATTTTTATAAAGACTCGTCTTTCTCCGAAAACAGTGTATATCATATCTTTCTCTCGTCTGTCATTTAAATTAAAACAAGAGAGAACGCTATGGTCGGGTTTGTGTCCCGACTATCTAATACCCGTCACTCAGCTAAAGGGAGTGCGAGGAAGATGGATATATAAAATTTTTTTGATTGCGAATAACTTTTTAACGAATGGTCCGATTTGAAAAATGTCTTCTACATTTCGATAGGTATAAATCTACACAACAAAATTTGCATTTATACTTCTCGGAAATCTTTAAAGGTGTGGGCGCCAGACACATTTTAAAATCGTTAGTGGGCGATTGTGGGCGTTAGAGGGGGCGTAGGAAGCCCAAGAATATGTGTGGGAAATCTCAACCTTCTAGCTTTTGTAGTTTCCGAGATCTCAGAGTTCATACGGACAGACGGACAGACGGACAGACGGACATGGCTATATCGACTCGGCTAGTGGCCCTGATCAAGAATATATATACTTTATAGGGTCTGAAACGTTTCCTTCTCCCTGTTACATACTTTTGCACGAATACAATATACCCTTTTACTCTACGAGTAACGGGTATAATTAGCTTATTATCTTTTATCTATTATCTAATCTGTAATTTTTCCCATATTAGTGTTCTATAAGAAATGATTTATAATGGTTACCTTATCAGTAAATTTAATGTAAAACCCCAGAAAAAACAAAAGAAAAATTGTTACTTAAAATATGTTAGTGCTGAAAATAAGTCCACGCAAAAAGTAAATCCTTTTGCTTAATAATTTTTCGATGCTATAGCTGTAAGTTTTAACTATTTTTACTCATAAGTAGTTATCCGTTACTCATTATGGCCATACCAAAAAACTGATTCGTGTGTGGGTTTTAAGCGCTCAGTTGTCTGTAAGAAAATTGGCAATAATGAAAACATAATTTGCGCTTCCTTCGAGTGTCCTTAACGCAGGATGTGGCTTTGTTGACAGCTAATGCTAGTATGTATGCAAATCAATATGGGTTGCGATGCTCATGCCAACGCATAGGAAAAACTACTTTGGCAGGAAATGCAAACAAGCGATGCTCTGCCACCCACACTGAGTGAATTTTCCGTGAATTTTCCTCCGGCTTTTGTCTAGTCTCTCGAGTGGCCGCAAGTGCAATCGCAAGGCACTTAAGCCAATGCGTAAACACAGCCATAATCTTGACTGTGGGGCAGCATATTAACGTTTTAAGGCATCATTATCGACTGCGATTCCGGCTCTAGTTGCCAATCATCCGCTACGTTGGCTTTTTGCCCCACTCCCCATTGTTTGGCCTACTCACATTCCACGGAGCCCCTGGAATGCCTACGCCCCGGCAACCCCGCTGGTTGCTACCTCCGAAAGGGACATTAATAGGCCATAAATTGTAACTGTTATGCGCTGCTGCCTTTTAACGCAGCGGTCGACAGACGGCATGACCTCAGTTCTCCGCGTGGAGGTGGGCCACCCCCTCGCGCCCACTGGGCGGCCCCCACCGCTTTCAATTAGAGAGGTTATTTAGCTAAATCGCTACGCTTGTTTCCCGCACCGCTGTTCTGGCGCGTGTTCCAGTAATTCCGAGGCGCGGGCGGAAATGATTGCCGCAGGACTCTCCAGGACCTCCCAGGACCCCCAGGGAGCAGTCGAGTGGCGTCGGCAGCGGCTTAATTGAGCATTCCGCGAGTGCGGTTGTGCTTCCTCCTCAGGATCAGTCATTCGGCGGGCGTTTATTCATTCATATTTGCACCTTTCCACTGAAAGCAATTTTCTTCTGAGTTTTCTTTTTTATTTGAATATTTGTACAAAGCTTCGTATTTAATTTTTCTTGATTTATAATGTTTAAAAAATACACATTACATTATACTTACTGCAATATATAATGTACACATGTATAATTACCTTTTTAATTTATATTACCTTGATTTTTCGCATTCAAAATATCAATTAAAATATTTGCAATAGAAAATAGAAAGTATAATAATATGATGTGCAGTAAAAATTCAAACCAACGAAGTAAGTTTATTTAATGGAATAGGTTCTGAATTTAATATAATTGCAGTGTTTTAGAACTAAAATCTTTATTTAGGAATTAAAAGATAAAGTGAAAACTTTAAAATCTTTAAATATTCTAAGTTTCTTGAGTGCGCTGTTGAAGCAGCAGCTTTAATTTCGACCTCCATTGATCAAGTTTTCCACCTTTGATTTTTCTATTTCCGCAGTGATGGCTTACACGAAGACGCGTAGAACCTACGGATTTCTGCTGGTGCTCCTAATCCTGGGCAGCGCCTGCGGAAGTTTGGTGGCCAGTGGCAGTGCCGCCAGTGCCGCCTCCAATGAACCAGGAGGCGGCGGACTCTCCGAACAGGTGGTGCTGGATCAACTTAGCGAGAGCGACCTGTACGGCAACAACAAGCGCGCCTGGCAGTCACTGCAGAGTTCTTGGGGCAAGCGGTCGTCCGGCGGAGATTCGGGGGATCCGGACATCTACATGACCGGACACTTTGTGCCGCTGGTAATTACCGATGGCACCAACACCATCGATTGGGATACCTTCGAGAGGCTGGCCAGTGGACAGACATCACCGCAGCAACAGCAGCAGCAGCAACAGATCCAGCAGCAATCACAGTCTGGCGAGGATTTGGACGAGCTTGGAGGCGAACGGGATGTGGAGAAGCGGGCCTGGAAGAGCATGAACGTGGCCTGGGGAAAGAGGAGGCAGGCGCAGGGCTGGAACAAGTTCAGGGGCGCCTGGGGCAAGCGCGAACCCACCTGGAACAACCTGAAGGGCATGTGGGGCAAGCGCGACCAGTGGCAGAAGCTCCACGGCGGATGGGGCAAGCGCTCCCAGTTGCCCAGCAATTAAGCCCGCACAGAATCAGAATCGGAACAGGAACACTTAACCAGACTTAATAATCCATCTGTATCTAACCGTATTTAGCATGTGTGTTTCCTCCTCCGGAGGCGTTCCGTTCTTAGTGTCCATGTCGCAATTAGGTTGCCCGGAAATTCTCCCGGTCCCTGAAAGCCACTGAAAGTCAATTCCGAAAATGTATGAAAGCGCTCGCCAGGATGAAAGGGTCCTGATGACAAGCGATCCGGATCGCCGTCTCGATCAGCCAGTATTATACGCATTATATCAGTATGTCTAGTCAACTATCCACCCCTAGCACCTAGTTTCCAAGTATACAAGAGGACCTTTCCGAGGAATACCGCTTTAATTTAGAATCGTTAACTAAGTTAATGAATTGTGCATATACCTTTATACTTAAATATACAACAATACCTACGAAATGGCAACTATCAATATTAAACACAAATACGTTGAAAGTATTAAAAGTGAGTTTGGTTTTAATTGGGCTGGGTCGGATTAATTTAATAATATAAGATGATTTTTATAGTTCTTTGTCCTTATTTAATTGTACAAAGCTATAGCTCGAATTTTTCATAGTTGGCCAACAGCGTCAGTCAGCGGTGCTTGAAAAGTCAAAGGCGTATCAATATAGATTCTAAGCGACTAAAGTAAAACCAATTCAAATGGTCTTCAAAACTATCAGTCGTAAGGATTTGGCATGTTTCGGCGTGACCTTTGTCGTGTTGTTGGTGTGCTTCACCCTGATCTCAATCTTTTCGGGATTCGAGCACGAGCCCAAGAGATACAAGACGATGATGGTGACCATCATCCTGGTGTTCTTTGTACAGTACCTTGTCTACGAACCCATCCGGTTCTTGGTGATGGCCATCGACTATGCCACTTGGCCGGAGGAGGATCAGCCCTACAAGGCGGAGACGGGAATGCAAAAGCCGAACCGCATTGCCTATCTAAAGATCAGGCTGCGAAGTCTGCGCTCCGAGCTCCTGATCACCGAGGAACACCAAAACGAGCCTCTGAATCGCAGATACAAACATATTACCGGGGACCTTTTGCTCTACGGAACGTACTTCGTGGCCCTTATGTTTGTGGTGGTGATGCAGGAGGACCAGTGTCTTTACTACAATACCAACAACATGGAGCGGCTCTTCAGGGAAAATACCTCGGTCACCTATGGCCTGTCGCAAGTGTATTTCTTATACCAGGTAAGATCTTGGGATTTTTTATTTTTGGCAAGCTTATAATATGAAATCAAGACCTGAATACCCTTCAAACCAAAATACCACTTAACGAGGTTAAAAACTAATGGCACTAGCACCGTCAACATAAAACATTTAAAAGGCAAAATCGTTTACGAAAACTACTTAAGATAAAATAAAATGCACTATTACCCTTTTCCCACTTTACAACGGAGTATCGAGCTCATCTAGAAATTATCTAGTGCAAATTCATAAGCACGCAGATAAATAAGGGAATCTTTATATCCTTTTGGTTGCGGTTATGGTAGGGATCGTTGATTTATGGTGCTAGTGAATATGTTGTGAGCAAATTGAATATAAAAGCTCATATATTGGTAAGGAATTAAGGAATTCAGGCTAAACATATTTGATATTGTTCATTTACTGGTTAACGATTTAAGTATTTAGGCCAAACCAATTTCTTAAGGGGGGAGATACATATAGAACTGAATTTTTTCATATTTTTCGTGATTTTTTTAACCAATAAGGGATTGTGATGGGATTTCGTAACTTGGCATGTTGATTACATTGTTTTATATAATTTTAACCAATTTTTTGTTTTTATCTTTCAATATGGCGGCTGTGGGAATTTAGGCTATATTAAAAAAAGTAGGCCAGCTGCGGATCGTCCACAGGTCGCTGTGTAGGTCCGATTTTGAAACCAAGTTTATTTTGTTAAGAAATAACGTAGAAACTGTCTGAACCTAACTAACATAGAATATCTCAAAAACTCTGGTTGTCGAACTCTTTCAAAGTCAAAAATCATTTCATATTTTTGTTGTTGTTTATGCTTAACAATAAATACATAACCGTACAAATTTCTACATAAAATAGGTTCCGACAGTGGGCAATTTCATTACAAACATTTCTGTAAAAGCAGCATGATGATCGAAGCATTACTTTTTGAGATACACGATCCGCAACTGAGGAAAACATGGTTTCGAGAATAACGCATTTAAAGTAATAAAATATATCTACTGCACAAGGAAGGTTGGTGCCGTCATACTGGTATAAGTTCCAAAATAGTTCGAATTTCTTTGTGAAACTTTCGTGACTCATTCTTAAAGAGTTATTCTACCAATTTAAATAATACAACAAAATTGATTTTTTTCTACATGTTAAAAGTAATATGTTAATTTTGTTAATTGAAGTTAAGAGCTGCCAAAGGTAAATGTTAGTTAAGGTTTTTTCACCTGCTGAAAGAACCTGCTCAATCCTAACTACCCATTAGATCCACAATTATCTCAAGATTACTATGATCGAGGCCTTTTTTTCCCCGAACCTTTACGGTTACGAGGGCTGGTGGGCCATGGAGCAGTGGCAGAAGATCGGGGTAATACGATTGCGGCAGGTTCGTCCAGTAAACTGGCACTTCGGACTGGGTAGGCCCGAATGGGACACGGCTACGTATGCGCCCGAGTGGCGTCTCCCCTACCATCGGCTGCATTATACGGATAAGTTCTGGCGCATTTACGACCCCTTCCGACCGTTCGACTTCAAGGTCGGTTTCATAAATGGCCTGCTGCTCAATTTCGATCATTGGGGCTCTATGTTTAAATACCCGGAAACCGCTGGTTACGTAGTACTGCTGATGAGTACAAAGGTTGGGAATATATTAAAATTAAGTATAAATATTATAAAATGGTATTTCCAATAGATAAACTGCCTAAAGCAGATCGATTACCTGAACGCGTACAGTTGGCTGAATAAAAACACCTCGGCTCTGTTCATTGACTTCACGATGTACAACGCGGATGTAAATGCGTTTACGGTGATCACTTTGCGTCTGGAGAACTCTCCGTTTGGCTTGCAGATACACCGGGAGCATGTGGACACTGTACAGATGCTGGGCTCTGTGGAAACCAGGAGCAATTTAGAGCTTATCGTCCTGGGCGTGTACGCCATCCTAGTCATCCAGTTCGTCCGCGGAGTTTTTTCGAAGCTCTGGCACGATCCGGCCAGCATCCGTGAGGCCTGGACCATGGTGGACCTCATCATTTGCGGCCTGAATTTCCTCCTGTTGGGCCTGACGATAATGCGCGACTTGGAGACGGACGAACTATCCGAGATGATCGAGACGAATACCAGGGGGCAGTACCTCGACTTCCAGCGTCCATTGCGCCTCCACCAATTATTGGCCATCGTTAAGGGCTTCCTGGTCGCCATCACCACCCTGCGACTGTGGAAGGTCCTGCAGTTTGCCGCTGTTTTTCAGCACTTCACCCAGACCCTCTTCTCCGCCTGGCGAGCCGTGGCCAGTCTGGGTGTGATCATCCTAGTCCTCCTGATGGGCATGGGCATCGCACTGGCCGTGCCAAATGGCAACAATGCCGAGGTCTTTCATCATATCATCCAGGCCGTCGTCACCTGCTTGTGGTAAGTCCTAGCATAAGGTCCTATCAGATCTAGTACTCTTCGAAATTTACTATTAGTTCTAGTCCTCAAAAAATATTAATTTCAACGGAAGTGCTTAGCCCGAACCAAATTTATTTTCTTGATAAACATATTTTTATACCCTTGCAGAGGGTATTATAATTTCAGTCAGATATTGTAACGCAGTGAAGGAGACGTTTCCGACCACATAAAGTATATATATTCTTGATCAGCACCAATAGCCATGTCCGTCTGTCCGTCTATCCGTCTGTCCGTTTCTATGCGAACTAGTCTCTCAGTTTTAAAGCTATCTAATACCCGTCACTCAGCTAAAGGGAGTGCGACGGAGATGGATATATAACATTTTTTTGATTGCGAATAACTTTTTAACGAATGGTCCGATTTCAAAAATGTCTTCTACATTATGATAGGTATAAATATACACAACAAAATTGCATTTACTTCTCGGAAATCTTTAAAGGTGTGGGAGCCAGACACATTTAAAAATCGTTAGTGGGCGATTGTGGATGTAGATTCTTGGGCTTCCTACGCAGCGCAAGTTTGTTTCATCGAGGTGCCACGCCGCCCTAACGCCCACAATCACCTTAAACGATTTTAAAATGTGTCTGGCGGCCGCATCTTTTAAGAGTTTAAAATGCAATTTTATAGTATTTATTAATACCTATCAAATGTAGAAGACATTTTTCAAATCGGACCATTTATTCAAAAGTTATGCGCAATCAAAGTTTTATATCTCCATCTCCCTCGCACTGCTAGCTGAGTGACGGGTATCAGATAGTCGGGACACTCGACTATTTTATAAGCTAACCTACTTAAAATACGAAGGCCCCGCTGCTAGCACTACAACCCTCTATGTTAGTCTTAGTTTTTTAAACTTTACTTTCATATTTAATAAGTAGGTTAATAAATACAAAATATTTGATCCAGGTACTCAGTCGGATTTAGTGCGGGCATCAAGCCTACGGATTTCTTCCACGGAGGCCGTATCCTAGGGATTCTGCTTTACATGGTGCTAGTCTTTCTGCTGGCGATCGTCCTGATGAATGTGTTCGCCTCCGTCATTTACGATTACTTCAATGAGACGGGACGCGACTTGAAGGAGCAGGCGGGCAAGTCGCAAATCTCCTTTCTGGAGTTCCTGCGCATCGAGTATGTGGATTCTGTGGCGGGATTCTCCCGATACTTCCGTTGCTTGGCAAAAAAATACAGGCCGCGTGGTCGCACTGTGGCACAGAATGTGCAGCTGGAGCTACTGAGACAGGAGGAAGCTAAGTTGCAAAACCGCAATTTCCAGGAGCCCATAATCCCCGAAGAGGAAAAGCATCAGGATTACCTGAGACGCGGCAAGCGGATGTTCAAGCTCATGGCCATTCTGGACGTCCAGGTGGAGATCCTGGAGCGTTTGGTGCTGGGCGACGCGGATGGTAATCTGCCCTCACCTGATGTATCCGATTCTGATCCCGATGATATGCCTGAAATGTATCGCAAGCAACCTGTTAAACTGAGGCCAAACATATAAACACGTAGTTTAACTGTTCTTTCTTAGCAAAAGCATTGCAAAGTCATTATTGTTCTGTTCTGCAGTTATATCTAGTTTTCTTTAAAATGTGCAACAAACAAAAGAAAATGTTATACTATGGTTTTATTAATGTTATTTGTTTGGTTGTAAGGACCTCTTTACAGTTCAATGTGACATGGAATCGAATTTCTCATACACCCAGAAAAAAAAGAATGAAACAAATCAATAACATTTTTCATTATTTAAGAACAATCCGTTCGCTATTTTTCGTTCATTAAAAACGAACGCCGCGGGGTCAAATCATGAACTTTTTGGTAGAATAATGAACGCGTCGCAGAAAAGTGTTGAGCCTTGAACGATTGTGGGCAGATTATGAACAATAGTTCTAAAATTGCGAACTCTGTTCATGAAGAATTTCTTGCCCGAGCCGAAAAACATGCAAGTCTAGTGCCCCGTTTGTCCGCAGTTGGAAAATTGAACTTTAAGATCAGATCCATAAAACATGAAACGATGATTTAAATGGTTCTGTGTTCTTCCAAGTAGTCTCTATTTATAAAACAAAAACACTTTATAATAAATAAGAAAAAAATTAAGTATCTTTAAGATACTGTTATGTTGCGTCATACTTGTAAGCTTGAAAGAACATATACAGAAAAAGAACGATCTAACAATCTTCTTCACAATTGCTTAAAGCATTTTCCTTAGCCTGAACTTTCTTTTATACCAACGTGAACTTTTCCATACCCCCTCGCCCTCACCTCCGATCATTCCCCTTGGCTGAAAGCACCCGCGTCTGAAATAAGCAGCGATAAATGATTTAATTAAACGCAGATTGTGACTTCTGTCTTTTTTCCCGGGGGCGTGAATAACTCCACTAATTTCGGGCTGCTCACATGGCCGGAGGTTACAAATTTTTGGGTACGCACGCTTTATTTCAATAAGCCGAGAGAGGGACAAATTGGCAACTACATGCCCGCTGCTCCACCTGATGAAATAAAATGCCTGACGAAAGAGTGTGGAAAGAACCCCCCGAGCAAATATATATCGAGGAGCTCCCAAGCTGGCGGCACTAATCGCTCCCGAAACGCACAGCAGACGTCTCAATGCCAGCAGCCAAGCGGCGACGGCAATCGCGGTTTGAAATTTGAAATTGTCTGACTGCAATTTGTCGCCACCGCTTGTAATGCCACCCACTCCAGGTGACGACACTCAAGTCTTGGTGCCGCCAGGTGGAGGTGGGACCTTATAAAACCGCCCGATCTGCAGGCGGCGCACTCAGTTGAAATGTTCGCGATCAAAGGGAAGCTACTCCCGGCCTTTGGCCTTTGCCTCGGTCTCTTTGTAACCTTCACAGCCGCTCAGGCACAAAATTCGTCCAAGGAATCCGAATCCTGGAAGCCCTTGCAACCGCAGAAACGTCAGGCTATCGTGAAATTGGAGCCACTGGGCTCTGCAGCAGCCAAGAGCTACGATCCTCCGCCGGAATTTTACCGGGGACCGGGTTCATCGACCTCCAAGTTGGACAGCACAGCAGCTGGCTTTATATCGAAACCCATTAGTTCCCTGCCTCCAGCAGGAGGAGGAGGAGGTTATGGTTATGGTGGTTCCCAAATCAGCAGCCCAAATGAGAATCTCAGCGAGGCCTACGACAAATGGAGGTTGGGTGGAAATATTCACGACCGGATAAGCGTGGGTGAGTTGAAACAATAAAGAAATCCCAAGAATATTTATGACTAAAGCTCGATATCAATTTGATGAGGGAATACGTAGAACTGATATATTGTAATCTCTTTTCTGTATTAAATTAAAATTTTAAACATTTTCATTGTGTTTTTTCTTTATGCAGGTCACTATGCCAGCAGTGGAAATGGTGGCAAGAGCTACGGCTATGAAAGTCATCCATATCCCTACGACTACGGATCCTCTAACGGACATGGCTACGACCAGGGACCTGCTCCTGGACACGGTTACTCCTCCAGCGGCGAGGCGGGAGTGCCCTACCACGTTTATAGACCCCGACCGGAGCAGGGTCACTACCCTGGGTCACCTGTGGACTACTCCTACAGCTCTTATCCCATAGATTCTCACGAGATCGTCTCCCACAAGGGCTCGCCGGAGCTCTCGCCCAAAGCCCTGCTGGCCAAGAGTTTCCTCATCCCGCTGGCCAGTGCCACCGTTCTGGGCATCGCCGCTGCCCTTATCAGTAATCCTCTCCTGCTGCAACTGGCTCCCGTTCCCGGAATTGGAGTGGGAGTGGGAGTCGGACCTTCAGTCGTCGGCAAGCGGAGAAGGAGAAGGCAAGCTGTAAAGCGGGTTTTAAAATCGGGGGAAACCCAGGTACCGAACTGAACTCTTTATCCACGAGTTCTTTCATTCCTAAATGTTTATAAATCAGGAAATATTTAAATAAATTTTTAAACATGTTTTTATTTAAAAGTGCTTGAGTTTTTAAATTTAATTTAACCTAAGTACAGATTTAATTGCGTGCCTTATTGTTGATACTCCCTTATATGATACTTGTACTTGTTTTTTTGTAAATGCGATACATATAGCTTCCGGCAATATCAGCAGTTTTACAGGGCTCTTCGAGAATCGGCGAATGAATCCAGAATCAGTGCATCACTAGCCTTTGTCTCGGCTGTTCGTTGTCAATATGTTCAAGTCTTTGAGTTTTATTCTCTTGACATTCCTTTCATTTAATCTCTGTGTTTCTTACGCGGAAGGTCAAGGAAAAGGTCGATCCGTATGCCTACTTGACGACCCGCCAAATCAGTGTGGAGAATTCTGCCTAGAGGCACTGAAGCCAATGCTCGATCACATAGCTTTTCACCAGAAGGAGTGGAGCACCTGCGGTCCTCAGAAACTTAATGAGACTCTGGAAAAATTGGATTCAATCAAGGATCAACAAAAGGCGCTAAAGGATTACCTATCAAGACTGGAGCAAAAGGAGGCTTCCTTGGAGACGAAACTTGATCGCATTGAACAACAATTGTCAGCCCTGCAGGAGACACTGTCGAAACCTAACAACACTGGAGTATCTCCCCTATTTGTGCGGATAGGACAAAGGTTAATTTACGTCGAAAAAAGAATTCGTCGGAGCTGGCAAGGCGCCGAAGAAACCTGCCTCCAGATGGGCGGTCACCTAGCGACCATCCAGGACAGTTTGGAGCTAAATGCTATCGGAGAACAGCTGGAGAGGAGTACTAGCTACTGGCTGGGCATCTCCGACATCGCTAAGGAGGGGGAGTTTGTGTCCGTAGCCTCTGGCAAGCCCGCAACCTTTTTCAGGTGGAAGAGGGGTCAACCCAACAACTTGCATGGCAATGATCACTGTGTGGATATGTATAATAGCGAAATGTACGATAGCGAGTGTAGTGAAACCGAATATTTTATTTGCGAGGCTGTTGGATAAGTGAAATTAAAACATTGTAACAAAGCTGTTATCAAACGATCTAATTTCAGTTTTTGTATTATTATTGTAAAAATATGAATACCTTTTATTCACTTCTTACAGAACGGTTTTAAAAAAAGTATTACGTATTATTTAGCAAGTTTACATAGTGAGAGGAAATTCATTTATTATCGAGCTTTTACTTTCTTCAGCAAAATGTTTTGCCGAGACAGCAACAATATAATGATAAAATGGTTTTTATGACACAATCGAAAAATAATTAAATAATGATTTCTTTGTATTAACTTAATAAGATAATCCATTACTAATACACTGTTAAAATTACGATTTATGTGTAATCGAAACGAAACTGTTTATATACCTATACTGGGATCCAATGGCTTATCACCTTTATGTCAGCGCTTAATAATTATCATCATTGCATGAAATTCTTGACCAAAGTCAAAATCAAGTCTTATTCACTGCAAAAACAACTTGGAAAACAGTTAATTTATGGGAAACCTCAGATAGTTAGCACACAGCCCTACAACTTAGGGCACTGACCTCCAAATGCGAACTATCTAATCAGTGACTTTAACGACCAGGCCAAGGAGAGGAAGTTTTTCTTGGTGATTAATGATCATTAATGAATACAAAAGAACGCTGACGTTTCATAAATAATACCAATTATTTCAATGTTTTTCTAATGTCAATCTCTGTTTCAAATATTTCAATATATGGAGTAATCCAACTACAACTACATCATAAGTGGACGGAAGCGAAGTTTTCAAGTGGAACTTGGTTTGAATGGCTAGGGATGAGTTGTTTGTGCAATAACATTACAGTGAGTGATTAATCGACCGCGGTTCAACCCGGCTCGTTGGTCTAGAGGTATGATTCTCGCTTCGGGTGCGAGAGGTCCCGGGTTCAATTCCCGGACGAGCCCAAGTGGGAAAAGAGTTGTTTTTTTTTTTGTTAAAACTTTTATAAAAATGTAAAAAAAATGAATATGAGTAAAATTAATTAATTTATTTAATAACTCTGAAATTAATTTTTTTTATCTACTAATATTGTCTACAAACTAAGCATTTTGATTGCTAGTTTTAGTAACCTTTTTTTTGGTTTTTCCACCTGTCAAATCAGCTAAAACTAGCTATTTTTAACTGCAGCCATGCACAAATAGCCAACTAATAGCTATCTAAAACTGCAACACTGGCCAAATTAAATATATACAGCACTTGACGTGCATTTTACACGACTTTTCTACACGCCACCAAATAGCGCCATCTATTTAACGAATTTGATTATAGCCTGTTCAGACAGAGAGTGCTTCCTTTAGCAAGAATAGCGCTAAGACCATCAGTCTTTTACCAAAACATGCTACAACTCGCCGGAAATATCTCGTATTCGTCTATAAATAATATAAATAAATAAAAAGCAACATTAAAGAAATCCAAATCTATTTCCGGAATCATCGAAAAGATTGCCAGCCCTGCGAATTAGGAAAAAGAAAATTTAAGAACAAAACGGACAACAAATTTGTTGTTTGCTTTTAATAATTTGTATCATCAAATACCATCACACAACTATTGATTGATAACTATTGTTAAAACTTGTTGTTTTCCTGAAAACGCTTTTTCTCCTTTTCGCGGAATTCGCGTCTTGCAGCCGGCGGAGCGCCCTGCGGATTGCGTATTATGAATTCCTTTTCGCAATAGATGCTGGGATTATATGTTGGTGCTGGCGGCTCCGAGTCCCAGTCCTCTGAGCATTCAACCGTGAAATTACATGGTTGCGGCTCCACGGGGGGTAACGTATCTGGAATCTTGTACCGCTCCAGAGACGACCGATCGGGACAGTCGATGACATGAGTCTGCAAAATCGGACATTCCAATTAAATATATGTAAATAATAGTTTTGTTAAATACCCACCTGCATGTCGCCAACAGTGTGCAAATGGCAAGAATTGAAGGGGCATCTCACCAGCTTTGAAAAAGGATGATTTTTGGCGCATCGTGTTAGGTGAAATGCCATTCTGACCGGCATTATGCGGTGAGCGCTGTCAAAGGGACAGACTACGTATTCCTCGAATTTGGTGGAATGGCTTGGTCCAGACATTTTCGCCTCTTTATTTTTTTAGTTGATTAGTAAATCCTTTAGTTAAGTTTAGGTCTCCAATCGTCAAGCTTCTATCACAAAACTTATTTGTCAATGGCAGGATTGTCAAAGCACGCTGATTTTGTGGTATTTTAAGTTCCAGCATACAGAACTCATTTATTTAAACCTCTTCTTTCATAAGAAGTACGTGTGTAGTTGTTCTTTTGTTTTAAAAGCTTTTTTAGATATTTTATTGAATTTATTAAATTAGCAGTAGAGAGTTAATAGTGCGCAGATAGAATGCAGTTAACATCGCCCCGTTTGGTATATTTTTGGTATTTCTTATTACACAGGGTGGCTCGGGCTGCAGGTATAAAACGGTTCCACAGGGCGATTTGTGCAGATGCAACAGAACCACCGCCAATTTCCCGGCATTTTCTCTTTGTACTCGCCAGCAGACAATGAATTTCACCAGGAGCAATTGGTGAGTGTGCGATATGAAGCCGAAATTCGTAAAACTAACCATGGAACTGCCACAGCTCGCCGCTAAGCAAAAATCCGGTGGTGCAGCGCAGCCTGGACTTGCGATTGCGGGGCGCCCAGGCGCGGCATTACCTCAAGTGGTGCTCCATAAATGTGCTGCTCCTGTCGCTGCTCCTCTTCGACATCTGGCAGGCATGTCGGTCCGTGTACAGGACTTACTGGTTCCTGGCGGAGTGCACCATCACCACCCTGATAGCCCTGAGTGCGATGGCCTGTTTTGGCAAGTATTTGTGGTTATGGTTTGGCGGGGACCAGGTGATGGGAACCGATACCCAGAAGTGCCTGCTGGACGGCAAGGAAGGTGAGGATGCATGAGGAGCTCAAACCTAGACATATATAACTACTAAAATCCCTGAATTTCTCCAGACAATTCCTTTAGGACGGTCTGCGCCCGGGCCGTGATGAAACCCCGCAGCTATGAGCCCGACACAGATGTGGAGGACGACTTACCCATTATCAACTGGCACTCGTCGTTCGAGGACTCCTGCTGGGGCTCGCAGTCCATGCGCCGCAGTCCCAGTCCCACGAGGACTCCCCAGCAGACGAACCAGAACGCCTCCTACAACTCCTCGATGGTGCAGAACAATTCGCTGAATGCCAGCAACCTGAGCAATGAGTCCAACTACATGTCGCCGTATGCGGAGATTCGCAGGGATGACTTCATCACCGACATCCGAAAGTTGCCCGCTCTAATGAAGCAGGCGGAACGCGAGCGCAGCATGGTCGACAGCTCTGAAGCTCCCAACGTGCAGAATATGGGCTCGGCCAACTCATTCTGGAACTACTGCAACAATGCTGCCTACATGCTGAAAACCACCATTTACCAGCTGTCGCCCGCGCCGGCTGTTTCGACCGAGAATGCTCCAACATCAATTGAGGAGTTCGGTGGCTTTCAGTTCAGGGACAGCAATTCGGAGGTCATTAAGCGCATCTCCACTGACAAACTGTCACAATACGTGGCCAACCTGAGATTTGTAAGCAGCCTTCTTGAGTTTCTTCACAAAATACTAAATCTTAATCTTTCTGCAGTGGATTTCCACCACCATACTGCAGCGTTTGGTCAAGGAGATCAACTATGTGGACGATGTGTTCCGCCAGCGGGGTCTGATTGATTTAAAGATCGGTGCTGTGAGTCTGGAGAGGCTGCGCAAGACAGCAGAGAACCAGCAGTTTGTGCAGACCTGTGCTCCCATGCTGCCTATGCTCTTGCCCTTCCTGGACACCTTCAGGTATTTTTTAAAGTTGCTCTTAAAACCACCTAAGAAAGTATGGAAAAAACTGTCGCGTGCGACATGTAGCGTGTGACAGTCACTTCAATGCAAATACACTTTTAAGAAGAAAGAATAGGGGTCACTATGAAATTAACTGCAATAAAAGATTTCTTCACGTTTCGCTACAATCGAAAGTTAAGCAGGAAGTCAAAAAAGTCAAACTGCTAGCTAGGCATAGGAGTAAGCGAGAGGCAAATAATTTTATAATATTTTATTTTATTTTCAGTAATCAGGAGTACCTGGTGCAGCGCATCAAGGAGCTGTCGCAGGGCTCCTGCATAGCCGACTACCGCTGGAACTCGGGCAAGACGCACAATGGTCAGGAGTGGGGCGAGCATTTGCCCACCGATGCAGCTGTAAGAATTACAAATTGCGAAATCATGCAAATTTCCCATTACATTTATGTTTATTTCCAGATATTGTTCCACTTGTTTTGCGTGTACTTGGATAGCCAGCTGATGCCATTGCCGCAGGGCGGCGGACGACCCTTCCATTCCCGCTATGTTCTGATCCGCGACGAGAAGCGCTCCACAAAGGACGTGGTAAACGCCGTGCACAACAAGGCCCACTGCGCCATTCTGACCACCAGCAACCAGCTCAACCCCAAGTTCAACTTTATCAGCGACAAGGAGCTGCACAATTGCGTGTACGACAGGAACAACCTGTTTTACGTGATCATTCAGTTCCTGATCTACATGCGCCAGCAGCAGGAATCAGCGCTGGAGTGCGTCAATCTGGGCAAGAGCGGCATCAACATCATGTGCGTCATCGAAGACTGAGCTAGCCGCTAATCGGGATAACTGGCTATGACTACTTATAACCCTTCCTCTAAACACACACTCGTTACTTCTAAGCATCTGTCTCCAACTCGACTATCGTTTGGTGCCTGCGGGTATTCCCCATCATTCGTTACTATTAAATTATGCATTTGTAATTATTAAGTTGACATACGACTGTTGTGGTTTCGCGGTTATCAAGTGTCGTGTGCCTGCGGTCTGTGCAATTAACTTGTTTGGAAGTCAGGCGGCAAGATATACTCGTGGACAGGTGGGCACAGGTGCCAGACTTTAATTGCCCTTTCATGATTCTCACTATTGCTCAGCCAGTTTGGTGACCTGGTCAATGGCCCGGCCTGCAACTCCCACATGCTCGCCACTTCACACTTCCGAAAGTGACAAAATTAATGGTTTCCGCCGACGCTGTCGACATTTTGTCGAGTGAGAGACATTGAGAAAATGCTCCAAAGTAGTGCGAAATGAAGGAGTCGCAAACACAGGCCATCAAGGAAGTGGTGGCACTCCGGGAGGAGCAGGATGGGCCCTCTCGACCAGCCGCATTACCATTTCTCTTGGCCGTGCTCATTTCTGGGCTCTGGCTTGACGTTGAATTGGTTGGCTGGTTATTTTAATGCTACCCCTGCTCCCGGATGGCTGGATATGGCTGGCACCTCGGGTGAGTAATGTGCCTGGGTTGTCAACTTTACACTTTTATCCCCTCGCATTATATTTGCTTTACCTACACAAACACTCAGGCCACCCAACTTAACGCCCTGTGTGTGTGGTGTGATATGTTTTCCTGATACTTTTTCCCAAGTTGTAAATTGGCTTAAAAATAATTTGTCAAAGCATTTCAGCCGGCGGAGATGCGATGCCTAAAATGGGAATTGGAGTTGGAACTTGGAGCGCGGAGCCGGGATGCTTGTCTCGAGCCATTTTCTTGTCACAATATTTGGACCCTCGGCTGATGGAGTGAAATTCCTTTAAAGAAACGCATGTGCGCGTCTTCATATCCAATTAGAAAAGTTTTCCTTCGACTGCTCCGTAATTGTGTTGATTAGTGCGGCTCGCTGGGTAGCTCCCGAGTGGGTGGTGGCTGAGTTTTGGGTGGATTCTCCTCCTAATGCCTCGCTGTTGACAAAAGAAGCCTGCTGGGATGGCTGGGGGATTGTGTGTCCCCAGCTGTTGGCACTTTAAAAAGAAATGCGCATTAAATTCGATTGGCAATCGTCTCACACTCTGGTTCAATGGGCTTTTTCTTTACGGCTTACACAAATTTTCATCTAATATCGCTTTGAAGCAGCTTAACTATTCTTGAGATGAGGACGTCGGGGCGTGGAATGATGGCGACGGCCGGGCTATGGGGAGAAGTCTAAGTGGAACACTGGTCGGTTAATGAAGGGAAAAGTGACGGAAGGTGTGAAAAATTCAATGACTATAGTATTTTGTTTGTTTTAAACATTTGAGCCCGATTCCTCGTCCGCATTTTAAACTACAATGCATGGAAATTAAGACTATAGACATACCTATAATTTAAAATGCGGACAAGTACAAACAGCAAAGTATTTATTTTTTGTACGTACACTAATTAAAAGAGAGAGCTACCTATAAATTAAAAATTCGTAAAGCTAAAAAGCTAAATCTAAAAAAGACTCATAAATGTTATTAAAACTATTCATTTACTTTTAAAATGTTTAAATTAAACCAATTTTTGTTGTGCAATAATTAAAACCGTTTCTTTAAACAAAAAATCAGTTAACAGTTTTTTGACTTTTGATTGTGCACTTAATTTTAATATAACAACATTTTTTTATTAAAATCCGAAAACAGCATAATACAAACACGTATCAAATCAGAGCAAGGGAATTTAAATGCATTTTTGATGCAATAAAATTGTGGAAAATATTAAAGGATCCACTCTTCGTTTTAATTTCATTGAGCCCCATAAAGCCCGATCAAACTGCAGGCAGTGAAACTATTAAAATGATTTTATTATTCCACCTCCGCATGTCGGCCAGCCACTCACTTAGCCACCAAACTGGATCCGTTGGCCCGGTCAACCAAATATTGACACACAATAAGCCGGTCGCAGTCGGAGCGGAGCTTTTACTTTTCGGCTTTCCTTTTTGGCTCCGCTTATTTATTTATTTTGCCATCTACTCCGTTGGGGAATGGGGCATTAATGAAAAAAATATTTTTGCCCATTATGCGCCAATATGGTCAGCCATATTTCGGTTTATTTAATTTTGCGCAAATAAAACGGAAGTGGCGTTTTTATTTTCCTCGTCGTCTAGTGGCCTTTTATTTTTTTGGGATTGGGGGATGGGGCGCAGGAGCAGGAATATGCGCTACATAAAATCCTGATGCTGATGCCTTGCGACAATGTTCAAATACTGGGGATGCGTGGATGTTGGCTGGGAATTTTTTTTAGCGCATATTTTAAGCAAGCAATTTGTGTAGCTCCAGTTTAAAGAGTCCTCACTGGCGCGCCAGTTGCTAGCTTTCCCAAGCGAAGCTAAAAATGGAAATGGCTGTCATTTCCTTTGAAACGGCGACTCACGACTCCCGACTACCGACTCTCGTCCTGTTACTCCGCCAGCCATCGGCCATTAATGACCGAAAGGAGTTTTCATGCTCAGCTATTCAGCTATTTGGCAGCAGCAGTTTTCAAACTTCTACTGGCCGTGGCTTAAAGTCTCGCAGAGACATGCAACCGGATCGGCCATTGAAATATTAATTAGTCGTATAACCGCTTGGTCACTGGGAATTGCTGCAGTGTTTGCCTGACTGACGATTGCTGCAGTGCAACCACTCAAATCTGGTGCCACCCGAACCACCAGAGCCACCTGACTCGCCTCCTCCTCCTGCTGCACCTGCACTCCTTCAACTCCACACTGATAACTTACGCAACTAATCTGCGCTATGGATGTGTGTACATACATACAGTCATATGTGCACCGGGGGTTGCGGGCCATTTGCATTTAATCGGATTTGGCCAGATTTCAGGTTGTTCTCCTGATTCCAGGAGCACGAGGAGGAGCCAGGGCCAGACCCAGCTTCCAAAGTCCATTTGTTGTGTAATTTCCGTATGCAGCACGAGTATTGCTGGCTGGCCGGCGGATGAGTGGACCACAAGCAGAACTAGTAAGCAAGTGGCATCATGACAAATTAACATGGGCCAGCCGGCTGATTCTGGAATCCGGGCTCGATTGTTGATGCACTTCCCTTGACAGTTGCTCCATTGAAGGACAAGCTAAGGTCCCCATGGGTCAAAAATGTGTACAAACATAAAACTCGCTATAGTTCACTAACAATTTTGGAATTTATAAAAATTGATTTAGATATGTGTATAATAATTTTACTATAACAACATCCTTTTTTAAAATTCTGTCATCCTGCATTTTTTCAGAAATTATTTTTACCATCTCAGACTTTAAGAACGAATAAAATACCGTTTTATAAGTTAAGGTAATATAAAATAAATTAAATAAAAATTGTAAAAGTAAAAAGTATAGCATATTTTAAAAATGTAGAGCATTTTATGAAAACTTGAAATAATATTTG
Organism: Drosophila lutescens; assembly: GCA_037075285.1. Lineage (NCBI taxonomy): Eukaryota > Metazoa > Arthropoda > Insecta > Diptera > Drosophilidae > Drosophila > Drosophila lutescens. Next base: position 97,303 of record JBAMCF010001249.1, on the reverse strand, counting down.
ATGGTTGACTAGAAAACCTTAAAGTTACATATTTCCTAATGTTTCATATTACTTTTCTGATTTTCTTTTTTACTTATGTAAATCTTTCGTACTACTTACAAGCTATTTCCCAAAGCAATTTGCAATTTGCGAAGGGTATTCCCGATACGGCAACTTATTTCACTAAGCTCTCATTGCGCGTAGGTAACGAACCGGAAATGTTCTTAGCATTTCCGCTTTATATCAAATATAAAAAATGACTGCTTTTAGACGTATTTGACAAAAGTTGTCTGTCACCCGCACTCACGCAGTCGGATACACATGCTCCGGCACCCATATAGAGACATATAATTGCATAAATCAAACTCAAGCATGCAACATGAAAAATCGCATTAATTTATCTGCTCACTGCTCATGCAGCCGCCGCCTATGTGGGGCAGTGCCACGCCCATCCGCCCCAACACGCTCCGGAAAGGCGCTGGGTAACATATCCGCTTATGTCAATTTTTTCCTACCCCTCGGAGTTTGGGGCAGCATCATCAACGCTGCTCCTTGTGCTCCCCGTCACTCCAGCCAGTTGTCACTGTCAGTTTTGGCTTCCCTTCCAGTGTTTTGTCACAGCTCCTGGCTTGGATTCTGATACTCCCTCCCCCACCCACTCCCCATCTAACTCTGATGTCGCCCGGTTTGTTTGTTTAAATGCTACATTTACTTTATGGATTGTTGCTATATTTTTTCTTCAACTGGCAACCCAAAAACCCGGGAATGGCGTATAAATTTCACGTCAATTTTTATACAGTGGGGCGTAGAGGAGCTCAGCTGGGTGAGCCCTTGACTGATTGTGACCTGTCAGAACTTGCTTCCTTTTAATAACTTGCCCACACACACTCACCATTCACCACACACCACTCACACATTTGCCCATTCCAGGACACACGGCTACATCCGCTAATAACCTGGCTTCTGCTCGGTTTTCCTTTTTGCCCACTTTAAGTGTCCTGTTCACGCTACATAGTTTAAAATTCTTTATAATTGGATTCCCAGCTTCCAAAGCCCATTTTTTATGGCCAGTTTCGGACCAAAGAGTAGCCGGCTGCATGTCAAAAGGATTTTACAGTTGACGCGTGCAAACCAAAGCTTTTGCCACCGACCCAACCAACCCACCCAATTCCAGACCCAAGGCACTCATGCCTGGTCCCTTTTTCTTCTTTTTCGGGTGGCCAGAGTCGGAGGAATCCCGGCCTAACCCGTATCCCGGGCAACACCCACACATATGTGTGTGTGTGGGTCGGGATGTGATGATATGTTCCATTTCACACGGCAGCGGCAATCCTTTCGACCGCACACGGACATAATGCCACATACTCCGGCCGCAGGAGCCGAGATTTATGTTTTCTTGTAAACAAAATAACGGACATGCTTGAGGCCTTTCGGCAGGACCTTCAAGGTGGGAAAAGGGGGTGGAATGGGCAGGCTGACTCAGTCAGACTTGGGGCATCCGGCTGACAACGGGATTAGGCGCATGTAAACCTGCGTGTTCGATTTGCAGCTTTCTTGGCCCCATCCGCATTTCAATCGGATCATCATGGATGTGTGTCTCTTCGCAAATGTGGCGATGTGCGTTGCCCTAGACATTTTAATTATTCAGGAGATTTTGGAAAGGAGTTTGGTTCGCTGTCAGGATCTAACCCTCTCTTACTCGGTTTTTGTGTTTCGCTTACATATTTCAAGTGACTTTGCTTATGATTCTTTAATAATCTGCGCATCATGCCACAAATCGGAATTCAGTGCGTATACTTGATATGAATATAAAGGATATCATAGTGGAAGGGGTGAAGTATTTATTCAAACAAATCCTGTTACTGTTTAAAGACCTCAACGAATAAAGATTAAGGACGTGTACTTGACCTGAATATAAAAAATTTTAAAGTGGAATAACTCCAAGCATTTTGTTTTCTAAAACCTTTTTCATTAAAATAGGGATTTTAAGTCAGTGTTTCTTCAATGGTTTAATTATAGTTTTTGGAAATCCGGAAATTAATCAAATTTAAAATAGCTTTTAAATCGAATTAAAGCATAAATTTATGAAATTTATTAAATATCTCATTTTCTAAAAAGTACTACGTACTCGCATTTATGCTTTCAAAATTTGTGAAAAGTCGGTAATTTTCATCAAATTTCGAAGAATTTTTGGAAAGTAAATACCTCCTTTGTTATAGCTGGTTTCCAATTATGTCTAGACAATGGCCAAAACCCCACCCCAATGCATCAGCATATTTTGATTTACCTTCCTGTGTTTTTATTTATCAGACTGAAGCCGATGCTGGGTACACACGTGCCCAGGACCAATGAGCCTTAGGCTGGCCTGCCATATGAAAATAAACCAATTTGCATATATTTTACATAGTGAAAGGGCCAGTGGAGATTTTCGTGGAAAGCGGGATATCTGGTCACTCATACGCCGCGTGTGCCACAGGTTGAAGGGAGCGTGTAAAAGAAAAGAAGGCGCAGCAACATTAAAAGGAAGAAGAACCGGTGGTGGCAGAAAGTGATTTGGCAAATATTACGCATACCGAAAAAGCCACCAAAAATGTGATTATTAATTTACAAGTTTACTAGAACATATAATACGATTTGGCGAATATTACGAATAACAAAAAACGCACTAAAAATGTTTTTATTAATTTAGTAGTTTTCAAGGATATGTAATAAAAATGCGATTTAAATCTACGAGTGTGTAATTCTAAAACCTAACTTAAATATTTTGAAGTTGATAGTTATTGATAGATATTTAAAACATAAAATATTCTTAACCAATAAATCTTACTATCTAAGGTTTTTTTATTGAGTACTTTCTGAGTGTAGCTCCAGTTGGGAAACTCAATCTCAGTCTCGGTTTCAGTTTCATGTCTGAGCTGGCTAATTGAGCAAATCCGCCAAAAGGGCTTTTGTTGGCCCACTTCCGGTCGTCCTTTCTGGTGCCCGTAATTATAAATCAATTGTTGGTAGGGGCTCAGGGTTTGGTTTGCCTTTCCGTTTGAACTCCCATTTATGCCATTCAGCGGTAGTCGGTAGTTTGGAGCTGGGAAACGGGAACTGGGAATCGAGAATCGGGAATCCCGAGATATGGCAGAAAGTTTCGTGACATTTGGCCAATCCCTCGGGCGGTATTCCCAGACTGCCGCCGCTGCAGCTTTCCGAGGTTCGTGCCTTTTCGCAGGTCTCTCTGTTTGCCATCGTCCATCGCCGCTCGTTTGCTTTCAATCTGCGTCCGGGTGTTTTCAATTTCTTTTGGAATTTGTTTTCACGCAAAAAAGCGAGCGAATCAGCAGAAATCCATAACCAAGAGTTTGCCCACGGCCCACACAGCTGCAGATACAGATACGGATTTATGTGTACCCGTACGTATAATGTTTTTTATGTGTTTATATTTGATGCGTTCGTCCCTGCCGGCGGTTACTTCTCCGTTGGTGGTGTGGGTGAGTGTGACTTCTTGTAAATATTTTCGCAGATTCGTACACCCGCGGCGGCTGTGGGAAATGGCCCCGTAAACGTTTAATAAAATATGATTTCAATTGATTCGAAACTCGCATTTAAACCGACTGGTGCTCCAGATAAATATATATACGAGTGCCGTCCCGCCGGCACAATCAATAAAGCAAAAAACAAAATGCCCTCGTCCTCGTCCTCATCCGTATTCGTATCGGCATATCCGCATCCTTCGTCGTCGGTCCCTTGAGACTGGCGTTCGCCTTGACTTGGCCCTCGGTTATCCGCTTAGATCACTCAACTAAAAAACTCAATTTGCATATTAATATTATTTGGGTTTTTTCCTGTTGTTTGGCCTTTCCTCCGCCTTTCATCCTTTTATCAAACAAAAAGAACAACAACTGGCGGAGAATCAACAGTAGTGAATTGAATTTGCTCTGCTCCGACGCCTTTTCGGTCGTCCTTTGATATGGCCAGGAACCGGGGCATACCCACACATGAGCAGCTGCTCCCAGGTGGATACTCCCTCCCCCTACCACTCCCCTTTTGCCGCTTAGTTCTGGATCTGAATACTGCCTTGTTCACCTGGCGCACAAAGGCCGAGCTGTCAGTCAGTGTGTCAGGGCAATTTCGTTTTTATTGGAATTATGTCCGTGTTATTTTAGCATAATCATAAAAATGATTGTTTGTGGTCGTTCGCCGAGACAGAAAAGCAATGAAGCGGGTGGATTAGGAGAATGATTTCATTTTAAAGTAGAGCAAGGCATCGAAATTTACGCTCTTATCCTCAGCTAAGTGTCCATTTTCAATTAATCTTACACTTAATTTATCTTCTTGTAATTTAATGATAATTTAAATAATTACTAAAGGACTTCAAGTGAGATACTAATGCCAAAATAAACCTTTTTATTTTTTATATTAAACAATATTAAATATTAAAACAACGTAAGATTTTAGAAATGGTCTTTAGAAAATATTAAATCTAATCCTGAAATGCATTAAAATTAAAATAAATCATTTTAAGCTCTTCTAATTTTTATGTTATTGCTTAAAATTGCGCTTGTTATTTCCTATTATTTCTAAAAATATTTGTTTAAGGGATTAGGTCTGAAAGTTCTATAAGTTTTTGCCTTGAATATTATTAAATGTAATTGATTTAAATTACAATTACCCGCAATTTATTAAATTAATAAATTTAAAATTAAATCAGGTATGAGGAGCTATCTGCTTTTAGATATGTTTTTCTTTTGACATGCTTTTATTTTAAAGTGGAACCCATCCTTAAAGCCTTAATTATCACCCCCCCGATTAAGTCCAATCTTTGGCACTTGATTGGAATTCCAAATCGAAACCAAATCAGCAACGGGGTTGGTTTTGTGACTGGCTTTTGGTTTCGATTTCGGGTTTATTTTGACAAACGCAAATGAAACTGAATAATTTATGATTGGGTCATGAATTTAATATTTCATCAGGCCGGCGGCAATTAAAACAAGAGAGAACGCTATAGTCGGGTGCCCCGACAATCAGATACCCGTTACTCAGGTAAAGGGAGTGCGAGGGAGATGGAGATAGAAACTTTGAACACGCATAACTTTTTAACGAATGGTCCGATTTGAAAAATTTCTTCTACATTTCGATAGGTATTGATAAACACAATAAAACTGCATTTTTACTTTTCCGAAATATTGAAATTTTTAAAATCGTATATAAGCGATTGTGGGCGTTAGAGGAGGCGTGGCACCCTTTTGAAACAAACTTGCGCTGCGTAGGAACTCCAAGAATCTTCATGCCAAATACCAATCGTCTAGCTTTTATAGTTTCCGAGATCTCAGCGTTCATACAGACAGACAGACGGACAGACAGACGGACAGACAGACGGACAGACAGACGGACAGACAGACGGACAGACAGACGGACAGACAGACGGACAGACGGACATGGCTAGATCGACTCGGCTAGTGATCCTGATCAAGAATATATATACTTTATGGGGTCGGAAACGCTTCCTTCTAGCTGTTACATACTTTTGCACGAATACAATATACCCTTTTACTCTACGAGTAACGGGTATAATTAGAATATAAATGGGAGTCCGTCCGGGGGGACGTCGAGCAGTCATGTCGTTCCATCGCTACAGGCCCCGTCTCCCCGGCGGAGAGTTGGCTCCGATGCCCTGGCCGGTGTCCTTGTACCGGATCCTGAACCACATCGCCTGGCCGCTGGAGGCGCACTCGGGTGGCTGGACCGTTTTCCTGGACAGGGTGCTGATTTTCCTGGGCTTTCTGGTCTTCTGCGAGCACAACGAGGTGGACTTTCATTACCTGATAGCCAATTGGCAGGACATGGACAACCTGCTGACGGGCATGCCCACGTATCTGATCCTGGTGGAGATGCAGATACGCTGCTATCAGCTGGCCTGGCACAAGGATCGCTTTCGGGATCTGCTGCAGCGCTTTTATGAGGAAATTTACGTGTCGGCGGACAAGGAGCCCCATCTGTTTGCCAGGATACAGCGGCAAATGCTGGCCACGCGGCTCAATTCCACCGTCTATCTGCTGGCCCTGTTCAACTTCTTTCTCGTCCCAGTGACGAATGTCATCTACCATCGCCGGGAAATGCTCTACAAGCAGGTGTATCCCTTCGACAACACGCAGCTGCACTACTTCATCCCGCTCCTGGGGCTCAATTTCTGGGTGGGGTTCATCATTACCAGCATGCTCTTTGGCGAGCTGAATGTCATGGGCGAGCTAATGATGCATTTAAACGCCCGTTATGTCCAGCTGGGCCAGGATCTACATCACGCAGCCCGGCGGCTGTTGGAGAGGCGTTGCACTGTGGACATAGCCTCCAGTTATCGGCGGACTTTGAAGGAAATTCTGCGGAGGAATGCTGCTCTGCGGGATTTTGGCCAGCGGATGGAGGAGGAGTTCAGTCTGCGCATCTTCGTCATGTTCGCTTTTAGCGCCGGTCTTCTCTGCGCCCTGTTTTTCAAGGCTTTCACGGTTGGTAATAGTGAATTGCTTTACTAACTGAAGGATTTTTATCTCAGCTTTTACTTGGTTGGAATTTCTTAATTACTGAAACTTCTGTCATTGATAAATCCCCAAAAATATAGTAAATCCAGCAATCTTTCGGAAAAATAAATTAAATTTCAGTTTATTAAATTTATTTCCAAACTACCATATTTTATTTTTTTCAGAATCCCTGGGGTAATGTGGCTTACATTGTGTGGTTCCTGGCCAAATTCATGGAGCTGCTGGCCCTTGGCATGCTCGGCTCTATTCTGCTCAAGACAGTAGGTGTTTTTTCTATAAAATTCTGCTTACAGTCAATTCAAATCTTATAATTCCCCTTGCAGACAGACGACTTGGGTATGATGTACTACACCGCTGACTGGGAGCAGGTGGTCCATCAGTCGGACAATGTCGCCGAGAATGTCAAACTGATGAGACTGGTGAGCCTGGCCATCCAACTCAACTCGAGACCGTTTTTCATAACCGGTCTGAATTATTTTCGAGTCAGTCTAACTGCTGTGCTAAAAGTGGGTTACTTTTTAGATAATTTACATTGGCTAATTTATGTAAATTCCATAGATCATCCAGGGCGCCTTTTCCTACTTCACTTTCCTAAACTCCATGCGATGAGCATCGTTTTGGATTGCTGGAATAATTGTGTTGCCAATCATTTGGAAGTTATACGTTTCCTGACATCATTTGTGGCCTGACCCATGGCCATTTGTCCGCCCCAAAAACAGGATGCATAACTCCACTCCCCTTCCCGTTTACCTTTTGTGTGCTGGATATCCGCTGACAACAATGGAGCTTTCGAGCGCATTCAAGGATATTAACACGTGCATGACTGTGATTTATGCACCTCCCACTGCTGGAGTAAGTGCAATGGCAATGGCAACGGCAAGGGCAACTGCAACTACAACTGAAACTGCATCTGCCAGTCGGAGCATCATCAATCCACTGGCTCTCCACTCTCGACTCCTAAGCAGCACATTTAGGACGGGCGAAATTTGCTGCTGCGTTGACAGCTGCAATCCGAAGACGTTACCCGGCATATATCCATATCGATATCCATATAGCCATAACTGTCAGCCATGACTGAGTGGCAGCAATTGGCAGGGGAGTGCGGCTACCGTAGATACCGTGGCACTACTCTATATATACATACTATATCCACAGATTGGAGAGCGCAGTACATGCACTCATCCACTGGCAATGGCACAATGCAAAATATCCCCTATTTCAGCGCTTACAGCGGTGCCCAAAATAATAGATGTAATTGCATGCTTATTAAAAAAATAATAGTTTCATTAAAAGTTTAAAAAACTTTGTATTGTAATTCATTTGCGAGGCAGATACAATGTATGCTTGGCACACTTAACCATTGAAAATGCACAAAATAAAATATTTCAGAAAATAATTAAACCAATCAATGGGTTAGTATGAAAGTAAAAATATTATTAAATATTTGTAGTCGTAATTAATATTTTCTAATCATTTTTGGTAGAGAGAATAGTTGCCACATATATTTGGTCCTAAGAAACTGAGACAATAGATGGCGGCTCAACCGTTCAATATATTTTTCCTACTACTTTCAACATATACGGCAAATACTATTATTTTGAACACAGACGCCATATCGTAAGCATGCATATTCCGTCTGTGTGGGTATGTGTGGGTACATAAATCGGGTAAAATGTCGTTACAAATATTTTATAACAGGAAATCCGTTATTTATACGCACATTGTGCTGGCAGTGGGCGGAGGGATGGGAAAAGGGGTGTTGGGTTGGTGAGTTTGTAGGTGGGGTACGGTGTTGAAGGAGATCAGCAGAATGCAAAGGCAGCTTCAATCGGCACTTGGAAAATATGAATGAATGTTGTTTGCCAGTCGTTCGCCAGTCCTGCGGTCCTGACGCCCCCGACTCTCTCTTAGAAACCCACCCCTACCCTCCTTCTAGAGACCATCAATTGCCTGATTGAAGCGACAAAATGCGAAATCCTTATGAATTGGCTACAATTTTATTTATTATTACTCGTTGTATTTGCTGCCTTGTACTGCGAGTGCTACACTGTGACTTTTATGATCCCAGATTTACAGTTCTTATTTCTGGTCTTTAAAAATGTATAATGTCATTAAGAACTTATTAAAAATAAACCATGCTTTTTAAAGATCTCCGATTCAGTTATCGATATTTATTTTTTAAATATTTTAAAAATAAGTCAAACTTAATGTTATAGATTATGGTCCATACAAAATTAAATTTTAATTTAAACAAAAGCTTTAGTTTCTTTTAAATGATATTCTTTTTCCGTGTATTTGAATGGGGGATCTTCCCCCATCCCCACTCCCTCCAATATTTCCAATCTTCTGCAGCGTCTTCACAATGCACTGCAGTTCTGGCGACGAACGACTTGTTTTGAGCCAAACAAAATGACGTTCCCAAGGCGATTCCATTATGATGGCCTGCAAAATGCTGGCAAATTGCAAAGGCGCAATTGATATTGGCTCTGTGGATTGTGTGAACAAAGTGCCAATACCGTCAGCTAAGGAAATAATAACAACAAAAAAAGACCGGAACATTGTCCAGGGGGAGGAGCTGGAAATGCATAAATTTGCGATATAATTTCAATGGTCAACTAATAATTGGTTCCTGATGGCAAAATAACCTTAGAAATTTCCGTCAATAACAGCAAATCTTATTAAAAAGCTTAGGAAAATATTTATAATCCGTAGGTTGTCTCTAATTTAAGTAGGAAAAGTGGAACAAGGATATTTGAAAAAAGGGAAATACTGAGGTATAATTTAAATATTAGCCAAAAACTTAATTATCAAAGGATTTAATCAGCATTTATCCGGTTAACACTCTAGCTTACGGTCCTTTCGCTCAAATTTTGACGAAAAATTATCACCGTTGGACCGAGAAATCTTCGAATTTATATGGGGAATTAACATTACGGTCAACCAAAGTTCTCTTGTAGCCGAATTTCCGAATTCCGATACTTCCAGTTTTCTCTCCAAAGTTATTTTTCATTTTTAATATCTGTCTAGTTTACTGGTAATAAATTGTATTGTTTTTTGTAAATAAGCATTGGTTTTCAAAATTTCGACGTAAGGTCTCGGCTGTATAATTCCTTTCTGAATGACCAGGATACTCGTTAGCTGGCGGTGGGTCATCCGACAGCTACACTTGCACTATGAAGTGGTTGGCAGCATCGCCGTGTTCTGTCTTCTCCTGCTGGGCGTCCTGGACTATGGGTACCTCTACCACGGATGGGACCTCCTCTGGTGGAGGCAAATGGTGCTGAAGGAGGAGATTACTCCGCTGTCTGTCATGTTGCACATCGGTGGTGTCAAGATGGTTATTATCCTGGGACGCGCACTGTGGAGCTACACTCGGCAGGCGGCTGCAAAGCATCTGCAGGGCAATCAGGACATGCCCATCGCTTATGTTCGAGGGCGGTACTGCCGTTTTGTAGTTATGCGCCTGCTGGCGTCCTTGGAAGGCCTGATCCATCACCACCCTCGAATGGAGGACTTCCTGCAACGGCATAAGGATTTTGGCGACGCAGTGGAGCTCTTTCGCTGGGAGGCCCGAAAACTCTTCGAGCGGACGGATCTGCAACTCTGCCTGCCGCTCCACGAAGTCCTTCCTGTGGAGGATCAGCAGGAAGAGGTCCTACTCCACAAGGGCTACGGCGAGAAATTACTACAGCTTCGCGAGCTGGACATTCACATGATGGTATATGAGGCCTGAAGGGGTTTCGGGGGTGAATGTAGGATGGTTACCAACCGCTTTACCACTTGCCAAACTTTTTAATTGGGTTTCGGCAACAATCTTGGGCTGGCTGTTGTTAATTTCACTTTGCCAACATGTTAATTTTAATGCAGCACACGCATGTGAGTGGGCCCAAAGTCCCCAAAGTGGCAGATAACTTCGCTGGAGTGTGGATGGGGCAGATACTGGTGTCGTCTATGGCAGCTTGGCGTTAAAGTCGCTTCAGGAAAAAACCAAGTATTAGAATAAAATATAAAATTGCATTTGGAGGTTCTTTAGTTCTATTGCACTTCATTCAAAAACTAGGTTAACCCCTTTTCCTTGTACTTATTATATATTTTCTACAGATTTGGTATATTAGAATTATTCGTAAGCTTTATATTTATTTCTAAAAGTCTGTAAATTATTCTTATATCCTAAGTCATTTTCCTATATCAGGAAAATTCCAGGCTGATCCGGAGGATCATAGCGATAATCAGGCAGCAAGGGATTATAGCGACTCATGGGCTGATGGGTTTGTGGTTTTAGGGTTGGTGGATTAGCCATCTGATTCCCAGGGCCACCTCCTTCCCTTCGCCAATGGCCCACGGGACGGAGTTTCACCGGTGAAGCAGAGTGCACCGGATTCTGCTGGTAGAAGTGCTTGTGGATGGTGACCGGTCTCAAGCCGAGCTTCAGTTTCTCCGCCTGCTTGTGGGCCAGCCACCGTTTGCGATCAAAGGCGTTCACATTTCGCTTCACTCCGAACACCAGATGAAGGAAGGGCTTGACCAGCACACTTAGGGCTACAAAGCCCAGGAATCCAAAGACGGCGGGAGAGATCAGGGTGAAGAGGAACACGCCCAGGGTAAAGGGATTGAGGACGGTGAAGAAGGCCACAAATTTAACAAACGGATACAGAACCTGGCCGACGTGGCTTAGGTACTCCTTTTTCTTCTTCTTGAAGATGCTGTTGTGCCTGAGGAGGTACTTGATCTTGCTGAAGGGACGATGCGTGGTGGTGGTGGTCACCGTATCTGGCTTCTTGGTGGTTAGGGCGGCCAGCAGAGCTGTGGGTATGGTTTGAACTTGCATTTGATTAACCGGCGGATAGGGATATCCGTGGGGATGGTGGTAGTACGGCTGCTTGGTGGGATTGGCGAAGATCACTTGACCCGGCTGGAAAATTGAGTGCTCCTGATGATTCTCCGGCTTTTGTTGCTTCTTCCGCTTCTTTCGCTTGCCCTTCTTCTTCTTTTTCTTCTTCTTGTCGCCCTTGTCACCCTTGTGCTTCTTCTTCTTGCGCTTCTTCCGCCTCTTCTTCCTCTTCTTGCGGCGACGTCGGCGTGTCCGTTTCCGGCGGCGGCGAATGCGTTTGCGTCTGCGGCGAATGCGTTTCCGCCTGCGCTTTTGACTTTTCTTAGCTCGTGACTCGGGTTTCAAATCGGCTTTGTGTTCGGCCAGGGGTTCCGTGGACTTTATGGGTTTTTCCACTAGATAACCCTCTTTGAGATCCTTTTTAATTAAATCTTCTATGAGGGTTCCAACTATATGAAAAGGTTTGACGGTGGTGGTGTGTTTATTTGCCTTGATTAGGTGCTTTTCCAGTTTTTGCAGCACATGAAAGGGCTTAACGGTTGTGGTACTGAGCTCGTAGGTCCTTTGATCCTTGTACAATGCTTCCAGGATATCGAAACTAGTGTTTGGCCGGGCCTGCAGCCGCTGAGCCTGCTGCTCCTGCTCCCAGTCCAAGTGCTGGAGGACACTGAAAGGCTTCACTGTGGTTGTGCGCTGCCATTTCGCCTCAAAGTCCTGTTGCAGTTGATCGAAAACATGGAACATGGGCTTCCCCCGGACCAGGTCACGCCCTTTGACCTCCCGGGGGGTCGGCGTGGCTGGCAGCAGTTGCGCACACAAAGTTTCGTATATTTTTGCAAAATTAAAAACAGTGAGAGCCGGGCCGCTAAACTCCAACTTTGCTAATCCATCACGCCCGTGGCTGCGTGCCTGGCCACAGTTTTGTGCGAGCAAAATCAACAGAAATGTGGCAAAGTTGCTAACACTTTTGGCACTTCGTCCCTGCCCCATTTCGATTCATTTTGCCGGCGGAGCGGAGTCCTTTTCCCTTCTTGGCTTTGCGATTGAGTTTGATGTTTGATTTAATTTCAGCCTCCACTCCAACGCTGGCCAACTACAACTAAAGTCCGGCTCTTGGCCATTGCCACTTCATCAGCTTGGGAGCCTCGGAAACTCGGGTAACTCGCCAACTTGGCCAACTTGTTGAGCTTGTCGACGGGGTCAAAAGGGGGAGCAGGGCCCATTTCACTTTTTGCCGACTCTTGATTTCTTGTTTCTGTTCTGTTCTGGTTTGTTCTCGCTTCTCCCCAGAGTTTCTTCTTCGCCTGTGGTTCCCGCGCATAAAAGTAAAATTTATTACTACTTAGTACATTATCAACGGGCTCTGCTACTCGCTTTCGGGGCTTTTCCCCCTGCCATGTTATGACAAATTCCCCCACAGCCAAACAACTTGCAAAGCACTTAATTATGTTTTGGGCACAAATACCGAAAACAGAAAACCGAAAACTGCTGCCCGCCAAGAACCGGGGCAAAACGAGGCCGAGACTATCACAACACAAATTATGTGAACTGCCATGCAAAAGACTTTGGAAAGTACTTGGTGGCCAATTGCAGTTCCCATTTTGTTGCCGCTTTTTTGGACCGCCAAACTTTTGCTCGGCTAACATGCACATTTACAGGCAGATTTGAAGGTTTCTTCGTGGGTCACAGACCCCTAAAAACCAAATTTTTGACTTAAGAAGCCAATTTTATAAATCTGGCTGCAATACAAAGTGTAGAAAAAAGTTGTTTGGCGGCTAAGTAAGTCCTTTTGATTATATTTTAAACTTTGCTTTCGATTTTTAAAACCAAAATTCTTTTCTTTTTTTGGTTTATAATGTTTAAATATTTGAGATTTCTTTTGTTGATTAAATCAATCTCATTTGCATACATACACCGAATAAAAATGATCATAGAAACTCAACTATTCGTACATTAATTCTACACTATTGAGTTTCAAAAATTTCCTAATAAAATTAGAATTAAATTAATACTTTCGAAATGGGAAATAATTAAATTATTGGTATAAAATGTAAACTACGAAATATAAATTTAATAACATTTAGTATGAAATTAATTCTCCAGGGTTCATATTGTTTTAAGAGGTAAACTATGTTTTTTTTTGGTGTATTTTTGCTTTACCTTATTAACTTTTATTTAACTTTTAAGTCATTTTAACTAACTAATTATTTAAAGTCCTAAAAGGTATCCCAATAATTATAATACCTTGGGTAAGGCCATAAAAATGGTTTATTTTCATGAGTTTTGGCAGGGGAGCCAACAAATAATTCGCCTGCTTTTGTGGGGCAACATGTGCTTTGGTTCTTTGATGTTTGGCCATTACATGTGCTTACAACATTAGCGCTGTGCTATCTGCAGTCAATGCCACTTTGAATTGCCATTATCCTAATTGTTTATTATGGATTTTGATCGGATACTGCGATGGCATAATTCCTGCGTTTTACGATCTAATCTTTCGGTGAGTGTGTATGCACGCACATTAATAAGCCGTAATAAAAACGCCGTAAGGGAGCCGAGGGACAGATGTCGATAAGCGAGTTGCGATTGTATTTAAAGTGTAAAGAGCCCGGGGAAATGGTATCCTAGTACCACACTCTGAAACCGACGTGCAGCACTTATATTGACAATTAAGAAAGGCATGCAATTTGAGCAATTTGAGCAATTTGCGGCAGGGAGCCTTGATTGGCATGCTGCAACCTCGCTCTGCGGACTCGCCATCGCCACGTTGTCATGACGAGCAGCTGGCCAACTCAATTTGATTGCAATTTCACCGGAACACTCTAATTTACAGCAAAAGTTAAATAGAGAGGGAAAACAGAATTATTATGATGTCGCTTGTATCGTAGTTAGTAAACATGAAATTAAAATACAAAATAAAATCGTTAGTAGGGTTATAAATTAAGTACTTTAAACAAAAGTCAACTGGTGTAGATATTGATATACATTTTATATTAACATACATTTTAGAGCGCCTTTTTTTGCACAGAAATTTCGTTATACTTCTTCAACTTTGTTTTGAAACCCATTCTAAATTATTTGTTATTCCTATTCAAATAGCCAGAAATAGGTTTAACAGGAACCGAAAACTGAACTTTGTGAAATTTCCACGAGCCATATTTAGTTCTTCATGATATTTGGGTGCTCCTGAGTAAAAGTCCCATACAAACTTATGCCCTATCACCTACAGGTTCCTCGGTATAGCTAAGAATACAAAAATCCTATATGTGCCGACATTTGGAATTCTATGGCCTATATAATAGGACTAACCTTAATTATCTTCGCTGAAATCTACTCTCAATACACCACGGCATTCCTAATAAATAGTCCCCATTGTCCATGTCTTTGGAATTCGACGCCAAAGTTGAAAATAAAATGTTAAAACACTCATGTCAACCTTTAGAAATAATAGTGAAAATTGTTGTGTAATTAGCCTTTACCTTAATTGAAATTAATTCAGTTTATACAACTCTGCCATACATTTAACAAATAAATCATCGGTTTTCCTCTTTAGGTGAATACCAATGTCTAACTATATCTCATATTTATGAATTTTTCATTAAATTATGGTTAATGTTATGTTATATGTTATATCAAACGTGTTTGTTTTCATTTAATAGCCAATAAATTGGCATTCATATTATTTATTTGATACTCGATATAAACAGAATAAGCCGCTGATGGCCGCTTTGACAAAATATCTTCTTGTGTACTCTGAGAGGAGAATGTCAAAGCGATAGGAATTTCGTTATTGGTCGCTAGGAAAGCCACACACAGGGGTAAAGTATATATTTTGTGTCGATATGCAGCGCTTGCTCCGCGGACTCCGCTCTATCCATCTGGCATCCGAACTCCGGATCGGAGTCAAGATGGATGCCTGTGAGATGCGGGAGAAGCTGAAGTTTGAGTTCACGGAAGACAACCAGCGGAGGGTCAAGGCCCTGCTCGCCTGGTATCCGGAGGCCGAGTGGAAGGGAGCCCTGCTGCCACTCCTGGATATTGCCCAGCGACAGCAGGGATGGCTTTCGATCAGCGCCGTTCAAGCCGTGGCCGAGACCATTAAGATAGATCCCATGAAGGCCTTCGAGGCGGCCCAGTTCTACACGATGTTCTTCATGAAGCCGCGCGGCAAATATGTGGTCAGTGTGTGCACCTCGACGCCCTGCAAATTGCGCGGTGGCGATGAGATATTTGAGTCGTGCAAGAAATCTCTGAACTTGGAGCACGGTCAGACGACTCCGGATATGCAATTCACCCTGAAGGAGGATTACTGCATGGGCGCCTGTGTAAATGCTCCCGTTCTGGCGGTCAACGATGATATGTACGAGGACCTAGACGAGAAGAGTCTGGGCGACATCCTGGCTGCCCTCCGAAGTGATAAGCTGCCGCCTGCTGGTCCGCAAAACGGAAGATATGCCAGCGAGCCCAAGGGCGGACCAACCACTCTGAAGACCCAGCCACCGCCGCCCGGCTTCAAGATGCAGGATCTGACGGATCCGAAGACCAAGGAGTGCCAGTAGCCATTGATTAAGTCTTAAAGCAATAAATTCCGCCTGCCATTGGCAAAGCAATTCGCGACCCAGACTTCCAGGGTTCGGGAGTCAGGGGTTCGCAGGCCAACAGCTGTTGTTTTGCTAAGCTCCTGCTCAGCGTCCTCGCCTGCCACTGCACTTTATCCCTGGCCAAAGGACATGCCTTGGATTTCTGCAGCGCTGGCACAATAAACAGACAGCAGCAATGACAAAGCAACAAAACAACAACAGATAAGGGCTACGATAGCTACCGCCGAACTTCAAATGCCCTTGTATTGTGATAGAAACATTTTATTTGTTTTCTGAACGCTTTTCTAAATATGGGTTTACTATTTTTTTCCATACAAAAAAGTGACTTAAACTTATAAATACACCCAAAACAAAAATAGTCATAGGAACGAAACTATTGTTACATGAATTCTACACTATTGAGTTTCTAATTTGCATTAATAAGAGAGTATTAATTGAATACTCTTAAAAGTATTAAATTTAAACTTTCGGTATAGAAATGAAACTACAAAATATTAAGTTTATAATATTTCATATGAAATGAATACAAGTGAGTATAGAACTTGTATTATTTAGTATTAGGTTAATACCACTTTTGTATACTACATCTAGTATATTTTTAATACAACGCTTATAGAGTTAACACTATTGATTTTTTTTGAGTGTATAATATACTTATGTTTTCGCGTTGAATCCATTTTTTCTCTAAAATATAGTGATTTTTAAATACTTCTTCTTTTTATATACTTCTACAGCTGATAAACCTATTTCATGAAAAATAAAAAGGTTTAAGATGTTACCCTCAAGAACTTTCAACCCAGCGTCTTTTGGTCCAACTGATTTGAATAACCTTGCGGCAAGGGTATAGCCAAACCCCATGTCCTGTCAGCCATGGCAGCAAGCAATCCGGTTTAGTCTTGTCCTTTCGCCTTCACCCTTTTGCCACCTCCCGGTTGCCCCCGCCACCCCTTACCACTCCCAGTTGCCACACCCCTTTTGCGGTTTCGGTTTGACCCCGGGTCCCGGCCTGCATTCTAATAAAATGTTGCCAGCAGCGAACAGCCCGCGCAACGAGCAGCAAACAACGGGCAACTGTAAAAGCTGGCGGCGATGGCAACAACCCGATATTGTTTTGGCCAAAATAGTTTTAATTGTTGCCTGCTCCCCAGCCATCGCCGGTGCCGTTCCTTTGGCACTCGCACAGTCAAATTACAATGGGTATTTTTCAGTTTTCATAAATCTGATTGTCGCCCCACTTCAATGGCCATCAACAAGCGGTTGCCAGCTGAAATGGCAGCTCGACCACCCACATTTTCCCAAACCGTTGTCCCATCCCACTTTCCCAGCCCCCTTCCATTTCCCAATCCTCTCGCCGCCTGTCCCAGCGCATGGTGTTGAATTTTAAAATGAAAATTGTTGCTATTGAAAGTTTTTAATTTGTGTGCGTGCGTTTTAATTTTATTTCGCGTCGGTGATATTTTCATCAGCAGTTTGGCTCACATGACTTTGGCAGGCCTCTTGGCATTTAAAAAAAATATATGATGAGTAAGACCATGGATATAAAGGATACAATTATTACATCCTGTTCTGCAAAATATCAAATAGAGCTTACATTTTTTTTTAAATAGTCAAATTAAAATGTTAATTACAAATCGATTTGGTCTTTAAAAAAAGCACGTGGTACTTTTAATCTTATATATAAGCTTTTCACTAAATTCTTAAAGACAAATTGCTATTTGTGTAACAAAATGAAGATCTGGAAATTAAAAAATAATATCTTAACTTTACACATTTTACCCATGTTGATTCGACTTGGGACTATATTAAATACATTTTAATTTCAATAGAGGATTAATATGAAAATTAACAATTCATAAAGGTGTGCTCAAAATAATAATTTAATTAGGTGAGAAGTGGAAATGTCATTTAACATTACGCTTTAATTATTGTCGTATGTCACGTAATCGCAATGAGGCCTGCTTTAAATTAATTACAATCTGTGGGGTAGAGGCAACTACTTAATATTTTGTGTACGATCTGTGAAGCGCTGAATGGACTACTTTGTATTTCTAATTGCAGCCTAGGGTGTGTAATGTTCTGTTTGACAAAGGCTCCACTTTTCCGGCTTTCCGTTAAGTTGTCCCCCGGCTCGTTGGCCCACTCCAAAAGGCGGGACGCATTTTGCGTGATTTTCGCCAGCAAAAACGGCACCTTTGGGAAATTAATATCCTTTTTCGGGGCCGGAGCACGAGGCGAGTCACCCGGCAGGAGTGCCAGTGCCAGTGCCAGTACCGGAGTGTAGCAACAGGAGCACGAGGACCAAAATCACGTGGCTGGGGCGCGTGAGCAGCTCTTGAACTTTTTGCGGCCACGTTGCACGTCGTCGCCCCCCATTCCGCCCCCATTCCGCTCCATCCGTTCGATCCGCTCCACCGCCCACGGGTCAGGGCTTTGTTTTAGTTGCCGTCGCTGTCGTTGACAACTTTTGTTGCCCTCGAACCGCTTACCGCACTCATAACTGCCGGCAGTCCTGGGTGTCCTTGCCGTTATCCCCGCCAGATTGTATGGCCTTTGACCGCCCCACACGCTTTGCGTAACTGCGCGTTCTTTATTACTTTTTTGGTTTTTTCTGCTTCGCTTTGCGCAATTACTCGTTACATTATTGCATTTCCTACTGCTGATATACACGCATAGTTGACCGAGTCGCAGCCAAAAAGGATGTTCCCATAGCCAGAGCGAAATAATTAGAAAACATCTCGTCGACAGGGGAAGGGGAAGGGTAAGGAAGGATGCGCCTGGTGGCCACTTCCAATTGCCACTTCTGTGCATCTGAATGAGTTGCATTTTAGCATTTCTCCGCTTTCGCCCCGCGGCTTTGTCGCCCTCGCGAAAAAGTTTTCATTTGCATGTTTTTAGTTAATTGAATTTATGCAGAACTTTCCGCTTTGGTGCTCTGGGCAACGGCATTTATATAAGCGCCAACTGGCTCAAAATATTAAGCATACGCCCCGCAGGTCCGCAGAGCTTATTAGCCGAGCTTCTACCTCGAGTTTCCATAGAGCTCTTACACCCTGCCAAAGCCATTTAGCGGGACGACTGACTCTTTGACTCGGCCAGCTGCGGATGGCTTCCTCTCGGTGGCTTTGATTTCCTTTTATGTGCCAGCCATAAAGTCCAAAGAGTCGAGAACCGAAAGAAGCATCAACTTTATTACATTCCAGGAGCAGGAGCATCGTTGGAAGCCATGTCATCAGCTGGCCATAAATGCCTCCACTGCTTGCCCCAAGCTCATTTCCTACACAAAGAATATTAAACATTTTCGAATTCGTGTTTCTGTGTTTATTCACTATATTCTTATTCTTTAATGTTGTTCATCATCTCAAAACTATAATTTGTTCTCAACATAAAATTGATTATATGTATATTTTATTGCATTTTATTATTTTCATAAAATGTTAGTTAATATTACAAATCGTCATATAACTATAACATATGTTAAGGAGGATTCCTTCCTAATGTGACTGTCGAAGAAATAGAAAATCATTAAACACACCAATATTAATAATAACTTTGTTTTAAAAATGGTTTATTTTTTGTTTTGTTTCATTTTATTATATTGGCTTTCTAGTTAAATCTTCTTTCTTTCATTAAATCTTCTTTTATTATTTTTAAAACATTAATTTTCGTTGAAGAACTTATTATTTCACTATTTTTCACAATAAAATAATTAAAAGATTTTCATACTCTTAATAAAAAAAAAATTTTTTAAAAGCAATAAATTAATCAAACGTAAATAAAGCTAATATATTACTGCCAAAATTAAAGACCTAATAAAAAATACAAATTTTGTGAATAAAAACCTAAAATCGCCATTAAAAGTAAAACTATTCCTGTTACTCTGATTTTTTCCTGTGTACTCTTCACACATGGCACTGCGAAGACTTGACGGCTTTTTGGTGCGTTGTCAGCCGCATTTAAATTTGATTTTTATTAAGCGTAGAAATCAAAGTGGAAAATTTATCTTCAGTCCCGCCCATAATGGCTGTCTATCTGATCATGCCAGGAATATTTCAGGCTATTTTCTTTGCTCATCCTTAACGCAGACTCTCGTATATAAAAGCAATTTTATTGTTCAAGTTGTGCTGCTCGATAGGATAAGCCCCTCATTTATGCCCGTTGCCCGGCAACATGTTGCCGCTGCTGAAGTTGCCTCGTTCGGTTCCGATTTCCACACCACCGTCCCTATGTGCCCGCCCACTTGTGGGCGGCTTTGTAGTGGGAGTGGCAGGCGGTAACTATTAAAGTGCTGTTAACTTTATTATTTCGAGCACTTGTTGTATAATGTGGCAACGCTGTCATGGCAACTTGGATCCATAGTTTTCTGGGAAAAAACAAAGACCAACAGCAGGACGAGGAAAACAAGTCGGAAGGACGAGGACCCAAGTCATAATTTGTCAAAAGATGCTTGGCAAATATTTGTTACAAAATACGTTTTCTATGCTCAGCTCCCACACTTCATAACGCAAGTTTTGCTGATGTAAATTCTTGGCTTGCTCCCCCTTATAAAATATATTACTTTCAACTTTATTTCACACAAGTGGCTCGGTTAGAAAAGTTGCTTAATATCAAAAAATATGATTAAACAAAGTTTTCGGCTTCATTGCATTTTTTAATTAAAACATCGATATGTGTAGGAACACTTATTGGCTTATCTTCTATTTTTCAAAGGATTTGCTTATTATTTGGTGTATTTATTGAATCGAATATAGATATTTGCGTGCCTTTCTGCTTCGCATTTTCTTGCCACAGTTGCATTTATGAAATTTAATATTTATAAAATGTTGGGTGTAAACCTTAATTTTCCATAAGTCAGTCAGAAATTATGACAGGAATACTTACATTGTCTCGTTGCATACAAAACCATGCTAACAAGAATATTATTTAATTAAATCGAAAACGAAGTGAATAAAATGCACTGCAGGGCATTCACATTCAAAAACGTCATTTAATACTTTTTAAATGTTAAAATGGCTGTAAGCAATACACTGAGCCTTAATTAGTTTAAATTTAATCTTTCACTTATATTTTTTATTTGTTTTTAAAATTAAAATACATAAAATACCATTGCCTTCTTAATCTTTGATATGAAAATAATTTTAATATATTCCGATTTATAATGCACTGGGTTAACGAATTGGTTGTTGAGTTGTATTCTTATTTCGAGCCGCGATGCCCAGTCGCAACCCTTGAGTATTGAATATCAACAAGAATTGCGTTTGGACAATCATAGCTAAAAATCGAATTAACCAAATATTTTCTCACTCCGCAGCGAAATCTTTTTCATCCGGCTTGGCTGTGGGAACTTGACCAAGCTGCTCCCAGGATATCGACTGACACTCTCGCCGGGAAAATTGAGGGTCGGAAAATCAAGGGGGAAAATGGGAGCATTGTCAGCTGCTCTCCAATTTTCCATTTTCGTTGCTCGTCTGCATTACAAGTGAACTTTTTCGCTTGCAACTTAATACCGAGATGGCGATGCGATGGCGATGGCGATGACGATAGCAATGCTTGCTTAAAGTCTTTCACTCTATTATAGTCAAACACACCCAGCAATGGGATGTGTGTGTATAAGATGGTGTTCAAGTTTAGTGGGGAGCCTGTCAGCTTGGCTTGGGCCATAAAGTGTCGGAAGAATCACAAAATCATTGTAAATGTTGAACGAATCTCGTATTACACGCAAGGGGCTGGACGGCAGGACATTTTAGGGGGAGAATAGATTGTAGGGGTGATGTGATGTGGCGGTGGAAAGTGGGAAATGCCACCGCTGACACTTTGGCTCGCCTTGCACTGCACTTCTTGATTAAATTTTGCACTGAAAATGAACTTGGTTTACTCCCGCATACTGCCACGTCTTCAAACTCGTCCGGACGGACAGCTGTATGTCCTCGCTTCCTTTTTTCCTTTTTTTGTTTGCCGGCTTCCAGGAGCCCGGGTTTGGCGTGTTTTGTGGTTTTCATTTCAGTCTCAGTTCCAGCAAGCCAGCGATGCCACGCCACGCTTTTATTGTGACTTTGACCGCTGGCCCATTGTTGCTAACTGCAAAATGCATTGCTGCGTGGCCGTTGCCGTTTCCTCTGCTTTTCCTTCGCCCTTTCTTTGCCATTTTCCTGGGGGCTGCTCCTTGGCTCCGCAATTTCCAAGGATCAGATAGTCGTCCGTGTCGGGCAGCTGTTATTACAATATCCCTTCCTGCGGTGGCCAGGAACGGCTGAAACGGGTTGCCTCCGAGATAACAACATCAAACCGTTCGAAGTGAAGCCAGCAAACTCACCCCAAGTTTTGTGGTTATTTCTTCTGCTGTTTGCCATTAAACTTGAAATTAAATTGTCGTTCCATTCTGGATCCAATTTTTATGCCAAAAGGGAGCTGGCCTAATTGGAATTGATTGAAAGTTATTTGATGTTTGGCCTTTTTGGCCCAAAAGGGATATTGAGCTGAGGCCCCAGTCTCATTCTATCCGGCGATTCAGCTGTCTATCTCGCTCTGCCCGTGTGTTGTTAATAGACTTTGTTGAACGTAATTAACATAATTTAATTATGTGCTTGGCATTAATTTTACGCACGAAATTAAGTGTTGAATTTTAAGTGTGTACACTTTAATTGAGCGACATTTTTATACTCTCCCCGCACACAAGCGCGTGCTCTAAGGGGTAGCAGTTTGGGTATGCTGGACTTATAAAAATGGACAACGAATTTTAGAGATGACAACTTCCACTGGTAAGCTAAATATTAAATATATTAAATGAAAACATATATTTTTCTAAACTATTTACATCACAAGTATTTAACTTTGTAGTATAGGCTGGTTGAAAATATATATGTTTTTTTTTGGTTCATTTTAAAGGGTTATACTTTTAAGAGCTATAATTTCAAGAGCCTAACCATCTTGATAAGGGGTATTTATGGATGTAGCCCGACCTTTTTTTAAGCCTAATTGTTATGGCCCCTGTACGGTATGCGACCAATAAAATGCCTGTACTAATAGCAATGATATTCGGGGTGTGGGCTTTGCCGTGACTAATTAAATTAAACAAAAAGTAACACTCACTCTTGCAGAGGACCGAGGAACTTTTGGGGAACTGTGTTTGGGGGACTGTTGCTTTTATGGGGCTATGAAACGTTACCCCTCTCAGCTTTTACATCCAAGGGAGTCTGGCGCCGCCTTCGACATTAAAAGGGCTTCGGCGCGGGGCTCATAAAAAAGGAGATGCCTAATAAAAATGCCACAGCACGTACGTCAACCTGCAGGCATTAGTCCTACTTACCGCTCACACACACATTGTCCTATCTGGCTGGATGAACAAAAACAACAAAAACAACAAACAGGACACACAAGAAAACTCATCGCTTTTGTTATTAATTTGCAAAGCGCAAACTTGTTCCTTGTTCGCCGGCAATATCCTGCCAGAAATGTTTGGCTTCGAGGAGGCTGGCAAACTCGGGGAGTAATAAGCTGAAGCCTCGTCCTGGGCCATCCTTTTATTTAGCTATTTGCAAGCAATTTGATTTTGCTTTTATGCCCTTCGTGTTTGCCAATGTATTAAAGCGGTGAACCCTCTGCACTGCAAAGAAATGATTAATTTGGGCAGATAAATTTATGTTGGCAATACATTTAGTGTAAATAAAGCCAGGATATGTAGGAGTACTTTTCTGTGTAAGATCTCTTTAGATGAATTTAAGACTTAACACAAGATTGGCTTACTGAATATGGATTTAATTTATTTTATGTATTAAATATATTTTTAAAAAACAAAAGTGGGGGTTCGGTAGAAAATAACTTTTAATTGATATATTTTCTTGATAATTAATGTTGTGCACAAAAAAAACTTTCAAAATGTCTTGAGATTAAATATATTTAAATTTAATAATTATTATATAGTTTTTAGCTCAAAAGCGTCATCTGCATTAGATTAATGGTATTTCTAGATTTCTTTCTGTGCACCCATCACACTTTATCAAACCGCCACGCATCCCCAAAAAGTTCGCATCCGCATAGTGAGCATCCGTATCGAATTGCAGTTGGTCGCCGGTCCATTAGGCGTCCACTTGTCGCCCAGTGCTTTTAACCAAAAGTGGATGGGGAAACAAAAACAATACCGAAAAGCGAACGCCCGCAATGCCAAATATTGTTTTGGGCCGATAGCTTTGCGGCAGATAGACGGCGCTATCAGAAGTCGACGCTTTGTAAATTGAGCTGCTAATGGCCCGTGCACACAATGCCAAGCAAATACAATGGCTGATGAGCACAAAGGCACAAAGTATTAAAATAAATGTATGTATAAACGGCCAAGGAGCAGAAGGAGCAGAGTGTGTGCTCGGGTTCCCAGGACAACGGCATCTGGAGGCCAGGAGGCAGCCACTTAATCCCGCCAAGATCCGCCTAAGCAACTTTATTAGGCCACGTCGACTGGCACTTTGGCGGCACTTGAGTGCCAACTTGAATGCACTTAGTCCTGCATCTGGAGCTCCGGTTCCTGCTCCTTCTGCTCCTGCTGCTCCGGCTAAATGCCGTTGCCTCAGTTGCCGGTGCACCTGACAGTAGTTGGCTTCTTGAAAAACTGCCATTAACTTGTTACAACTTCCGGCGCTGCCTGCACTTCCTGTGATAGGCTGAGTACCTGTACCTGGGCAACCCACCCCCGCCACTATCTAACTTTTTGCCATTCTCCTTTATTTTATTTGAGCGCTTAACTTTTGCCAGGACTTCCTGGCGCCCACTTCATCTTCCTCACACCGAAGGACGCATATTTAGTTGACATTGGGCGTGCTCATTGTTTACCTGGAGCTGGAGCAGAAGCCCCTTGACAGGATCGCAGCCAAACAATTTGCGTCAACGGCACCTGCTTCACTGCCTTGTCCCACCTCTCCTCTGCTTCACTTTCCTTTCCTTGAAAAGGCCCGGGAAAACTGCCAGAGCTTCTGCTCACCATTCGCCATCGCCATCATCATCATCGTCGTCGTCGTCATTATAATGAGAAAATTGTTTCAATTATGTTTGTGTTTAGTTGCTTCAATTTGCTAAGCAACATCATTAAGTGCCGTAACTTCGCCCCCACTCATAAAAATATAATTTGAGTTCAGTTCAGTTCGGCTAGGACAAGGGTAGTTTCGCCCAGCACCCATTGCAAAAAGTCGGGGGCGAATAATGTACTATATATGAATAAAACAGCTCACATTCTGGCGAACGCAGAAAGGAGGAAACTAAATACAAACACAAACACAAATTGCGCACGTGAAAAGTTCACGTTCACGTTCATGCCACCCACGACTTATAAAAGGGGTCACAAAAATAGCAATGGGAATTACGATGAATAATGAGAATATTATTTTTAAACATTTAACAAGTAAATTGATTTTTTGGATATATATTTTATATATTTACTAATCATCAGCGTTATAATATTGTGTCTAAATATGTGTTTAATTAAAATACGAATTACTTTTAAATGAAATAAAAATGTATTTTAAAAACCTGTTACGCTATAGTCTTTAAGGTAAGGTAAATTGAAAGGCTATAGTCTTTAAGGTAAGGTAAATCGAAAGGCATTATAATTTTGAACGCCACTGTTCGGCCCTTCTGCTCCTGCAGTGTTGGCCATGTTTTCTATTTCTGGGCTCACGTGGCCATGACGGCGCCCAGCGGAAGTTGCCGCCGCCAGAGTCTGAATCTGAGTCTCAGCCAGAAAGAGAGGCAACGAGTTGCTAATACTTTGATTTTCCCGCACAACAAAACTTTCACGAGGATTATTTTCACATTACAAACAAAAGGGAACACCAAAACGAAACTACAAACAATAATAATAATAACCTAACCAAGCGGAGAGTCGCTTTATGGCTTCCGTTACCCTGGAGAACTAAACATGGGATCCTCTGGATTCGGTTACTTGGTTCTTTTGATTAAAATATATATAAATATTATATTTATTAATGTTTTAGTTATTATGTACAATACAAAAGTTGGTCCGCATCAAAAGCGCTTAATTAAAACAAAGTTTTGCTTTTCACAAATTAGAATAACAATTTACTAGCATTTTAGGGTTTAAACGAATTAACCTTTTTAATTTACGAAACTTTATTAATAGCATGTTCACAAAGTAGGGAAACTACTTTACTTTAAATTCCTTTTCCCAAATAACCCTAAACCCAGTCGAACCACTTCCTCTCTAATTTAGGTACCTCAGTCAGCTGTAAAATGGCGGTGGTATGTAACTCCTACAGAAGTTCTTAGTTTTAGCCACCGCCAAATGCAATTAAAAGCCATTCCGCATAATTGCTCTGCGCATGCTTATTATTTTGGTTAGTTTCGGTGAGGGTATAGAAACGAAGCGTATCCATTTCGCTGGCATCCCTTTTTAGGCTCTAAAACTAAATCATAGACAAGTATAACCTATTGTCTGGGGTGACTTCCGAAATATCCATGCGCTTGTGCATGTGTATATAACAAGTATTGAGTCAGAGGCCAAAGGCAATTTATGGAGCATATTGTGCCGTTGGCTGGTATCAGTGCAGGAAATCCCACAAAAAATCTCCTTTATTGCATGCACAGCACGTTTCATGTGTTTGTCTGACTGCTCCTGCTCCTGCTCATGCTCCTGTCCCAATTCCTGCTGCTGCTGGAGGTCCTGTTCCTGCTCCTGCTCCTTTGCCAACGTTCATTTGCAAGCAATGTGATCAAGCCTGCAATCTGCAATTTTAAGCAGAAAGCCGAGAGACGCCCAAAGGTACGGGGGAAGGCAAATAAAGTTTAATTTGAATGCTTCTGTTGAACGTCACACGCTCGGGGATTGGGACAGGGATTGCGACTGGGATTGGGCTGTCTGTGGGCGTGCCCCGCCCCCAAAGGATTCCCCCTGCGACGGGGCACAAAATCAAAGTTATTTGTATTTATTTGCAAAATCGTGTGGCGCGTGCAGGAGCAGCAACAATGCCCCGGTCATGATGTACGGCTATATGTATATGTGCGCATGGTGCAAGAAGTAGTTTCGGGCCAAGTTGGGAGTGAGATGTTGTCTGAAGCCGTGAGGTACGAGCACAAGGTGTGGGCTCTTGGCCCAGCTCGCTTCATTGCCTGCGATTGCCGTTGCAATCTGCTTATTTGCACCAGACGAACCGAGAGAAAATTCGTGGCCATTCCGGTTCAAAATTGCTATTCAGTTGATCTGCATAATTACAGGTGTTAGGCACGGTTTGTCGGTCATCAATACCAATATATACTCAATTTTAATATTTATATAGAACCTGGTATCAAAAGCCTAGCTGGTGTCAAAAATATGGGAATTGGTACTTGGAGAAGGGGTTTTAATAACATTGACTCTTATTTGTGTACAAACTTTATGTCGAGTTTTGTAAGCTATTTATGATAACTGCGTGTTGCCAAACTATTAACTAACTGAAAAAGTATAGGACAGTATATTCAGTATGTACAGGACATTTAGCGTGAAAAAGTTGTACCTGATATGAAAGGATAATCAATTTGATATTATCTGGTATAAGTTTTGACTTGATATGGGGCATCTCAATTCGATATGTCCGAAAGCTAAAGAACATGTTCTATGTAGGCCAGTTAGAAAATTTCTGCTGCATATTTCTCCCTCCCAAGCGTGTATCTTTAAGCGCTATCTCGATCGATTTCGAATTGAGAGAAATTGTTCTTCTCGCTCCCACTCACTTAATTAAAATCGCCGTACTGCTTCTTCCTCTCTTTTTCGAAGTCAGTTAGTTTGCGAGAGAGAGAAATTGGAAAAATTACATAATTTAATATCAATTTTACCAATATTGCATGGTAAAAACAATATGCGTATAAATACTAGAAGTTTACCATGCACATATCGACTTGATCCCGGAGAGTTTTTTTTGTTAGTTAAATATAAGTTATTTGTTGAAATGTTAAGCATAAAATCATCCAAATTTTCTCGACATTTTTTCCCTGTGCTGTTGTACTATAGTTTGTGCCTGGTATTTACACTTTTCAGTCCTCAGTCTGCTTTGTATTTAGCATTGCAGCACGTTACAAGTGCCGAGAAAAACGTTGACGTCAATATGAAATGCACCTCCCAGAGTTTCGGTCCTTTGAATTTTTGCACGCACGTGCGTCACGTTCGTAAACCAGACGAAAACACGTTCCTCTAAGCAGAAGGACTAAGTCCAACTCTATTCAGAATTTAGCTATTGGGTCGTGCCAGCATGCATGGACACCTCGAGTCTCCGGATTGACTTGAGCCCATAACTAAGTGGCCACTTATTTTCACATCGAATGGATTTTTCACATTTTCAGAGCTCGATTTTCGGGCAAAGATGCTCCAGGAACTTAATTGTATGCGGTAAATGGATGGGTAGGCAAATATTTCCATCGAGTGATACATATTCTTATTTTGACAGTATTTTAATTTGTGTTTAAACGTTCGATTTTAATTGCTTTTCCTCCTTCAAATCATATTGACTCCTTATCAAACATTTATTTACGGACTTAGTCTGGGCGGCGTCTGTCGGATGGGATCGGTTTGGGTGCCATTGTCAGATCCTTGGCCGATTCCAGAGCAACGAGTATGTATTCCCTCTGCCGGAATGCAATGCATAAATTTATGGCATGTCGTTGCAGAGCAGGCAATTAAGAGGACTGAGAGTCTGAGTCTCTGGAAGGATATTCGAGCAGATTGGCTGGTTTGTTTCGGCTGAGCGTGTGCAGTGACTGCATAAAATGAAAATCTCAAAACCCGAATTCAAATACTGCTCAATGCAAAACCGAAGGCGTTGCTCAGACTTCAGTTGTGGTACACGGAGAAAACCACAATTCAAATTCAAGATTTTGATCTGGCATTCGAGTAAGCAGATTTATTGTTCAATTAATTAAACAGATTATATTATCTGAAGCACATCCTCCTTTGTGTCGTGTTTTAATGCGATTTTATTAATGGAGAACAAATTTTAGGTTGAATAATATGTATTTATTTGATTTATTTACCGCTTCTATATACAACTATAATAAAAGAACCTATTTATTCAGATATATTTATGGAACTAAATCTACAAAAATCGAAAACTAAATTTTACTTTTCAGACCGATTTCTTTTCTCTGTATAGCTGTTGCAGCTGCACTTGTTATCGTGGCTGTTGCAGCCATAAATAAAACAAGCGAACATGGCGATGGCGCGGCCAAGAACCCAATCCCTGGCCCAAACCCAAACCCAAACCCAACCTAAAACTCAAACTCGAGCCCGGCCTGTTTTATGTGTCTGTGTTGCTTGTTTGTATGTAATATGATTTAAATTCAATTTGTGGCATTTGTTATCGATATCAAGACATGTCCACCCACGCACACACAAACACTCCAAGCACTGGCACACAAACAAACACACTCAATTACATGCAGTAAAATTTGTTTTCAATTATACATACGATATATGGTTTCGAAGTCTGCCGTTCATGTTCGTCGGCCCCATGTGTTGGTGTGTGCTTGTTGGAGGGCATAATGGGGCGTATACGCAATATTTTATGCATCAGCTTTAAAGCAATCCACCCCCAGTTCCTCACCCTCCACGTCCTGTCAGGATTGTTTATGGTTTTCGACTCTTATGTTTAGCCTCTGACTTCGTTTTGGCATTAAGAACTGAAAAATTCGCATTCGTTTTGTGTATCCTATTATAACCGATAATAGGATACACAAAACGAATGCGAATTTTTCAGTTCTTTATGGTTGCCGGTTGCGATGAAAGGC
Organism: Drosophila lutescens; assembly: GCA_037075285.1. Taxonomy (NCBI): domain Eukaryota; kingdom Metazoa; phylum Arthropoda; class Insecta; order Diptera; family Drosophilidae; genus Drosophila; species Drosophila lutescens. The sequence goes on along the minus strand of JBAMCF010001249.1, from coordinate 67,619 downwards.
TCTTTACACGTTTCGCCATCGAGACTTCACTGCTTCACTTCGCATGCACAGAAAATAACCGAAAACTCTTTGATACTATACTATTATTTCAAGATTTAAAAAAATATTTTTTAGCGGGGGTATATTTTGGATTATAAATCAAAAGGCGTGATAAGAGAATGTTCTTGACTTTTTTGGATAATATTATATAAGAATAAAATTAGTTTCCAAATTAAAAGCTACAAAATCTTTAAGTACATCTCAAAAATTCCTTCTGTGTAGAAAGCCACAGATGTGGCCGAACAAAACCAAAACCACATATTCCTAAAAAAACAGCCAGGAGTGCCGAAGCTTTTGGCAACTTCAACCGCAATTTACTCATTTCATTTTGAGTTTTGTGGTTTTATTTCGCTTACGAGCGAAATCCATTTGAACAAGAGCCCAACTTTCTGCGTTCTATTTTCCGCAGACTTTTTCCCGGCAGCCCACCCACTTAGCGGGCCAACTCCGAAACAAGCAGACCCCATCCGCAGTACCCAACTTCAAGTGGCAGGAAAAAGGAAAATCCTTTGCTTTTAGCCTCCTGTTCGCTTTTCGCTGTTTGCTCAGCGAAAGTACAAATTGCATGGCGCCCAGCTCATTAAGAGTCGACATGCAATTATAAAAGCAAGGCAAAAACTCAAACGGCGTTGGCATGACGCCCGAAAACGAGTGAACGGATCAACGGGCCAACTCAAATGAAACTCAATTCTGCTCAAAGGCAAAACGGTTTATTTCGTGCGAATACGTTCGCACAAAAGTCAGTCAAAATGTGCGTCATTACACACAGATATGTGTGCACAGAACAAAAATGCACTCATTAACTTTTCTCTAAAATGCCTATGTACCTTTGACTTATATAGACATTAAACCAGAAAATAATACGTTAATAGAAGAAAAATTATTTGTATTTTAATAATATTCACTGACTTTAAATCATTTTTTCCTAATTATTTAAAACCTAGGGATCTAAAAATTCGCAAATTATTTCCCGATTTTGGAATACTGATAGAAAATCTTAAAAAAAAGCGCATTATCTTTTACCAATATAAAATTTTAGATTTTGTTTTGAAAATAACTTTGTTAAAAGACGATCTCAATAGCTATTATATCTTGAATATACAATTTTCTTAGTGTATAGTGTGAGTGTTTCTCGTGTTGGCCACTTGACTCATTAAAAAGCCGAAGGTTTTTTCACTCTCCGCCGTGTTTTTTGTACGGGTGTGCGGGAGAGTGTGTGTGGAAAAGCGCTTCAATTGCAGTTTCAGTTTTCAACTTGCCCTTTGCAACTGCCCTGAAGTGTTGATGAAAGCCCCCCGTCAGCCGGGTTCCCCGTTGGCCCAGCTTCATTTGCGCTGCCCTTACGTTTTCCATTTTCCTCTCTTTTCCCCACCCCAGCCCATGGCAGGCATTTTCATGTAGCAATTTGTAAGCGCTTTTAAGCCGGGCACAAGAGCTCGTTATGCCACTTTTCAATGAGGCAGCGGCTCAGTTGGAATGGCAACAGGATTGGCGGGGGGAGTGGGGTGAAGTGAAGTAAAGTACACCAAGGTGAGTGCTTCTGCGGCTCAACAGGTTGTGCATGTCGGGCCAAATTAATTATGCATTATGTACATTGGCATACGAGCGCATTAAGTTGCATAATTTGCCAGACTCGACGGCCACTTACCACTGTCCTTGCGGCTAATCCTCGCCAGCTTTCAGTCATTCAAAGCCACCAAGGCAGACAGCTGCAATGGAAAAAAGCAGCGGAAAAAGACAGTCAGTAAAGGAAGCTAAGTAACTCAAAGCGCCCCTTGCTCAATTCGCAAATGTGACGCCACTTCCGCAGCTCACTTCTGCTAATGCCGATGTGTATCCTTTGTAATTAATAAAAGTTTCGCCAAGATAGATAAGCAAGTTTGCCGGGCAAACTTTGCTCATTTTTGCACCCCACTTTAGTTTCGCTCCCCCTGGCATTGCATAAATTGCGTCAAATTAGACAGAAATATTTAATTAATCTCGCCGAAAGTTGCTTCATTGAATTATTTGCCGCCTTGGCCACGTTAATGTGCCAGCGCGGAGAAACTGTTGGCAAACTATTTTGGCCAAGAGTCATTAAACGCGATGTACAAGGCATATGGAACATCCAGCTCTAGGGATAGCATAAAGGCAGTCGAGTTGATTTTGACGGAAACTTTTCGGACTGATTTATTAGCCGGGAGAGTAGAGGAAAAGTGGACACTTGTTTATATAATCAAGAGTACAAGGATTAAATTTGATTTTTAGATTGTCAGCCGTTCTTAATGGTTATCTTCAGCTCTGATTTATAACTAAATGTGTATGGTTTCGGATTTATAAAATCAATTTTATTCAAAAAAGGAAGCTGGCATTGTAGTTTTAGAGATGAGCCAATATATAAACGTTTTTAATACATATTAAGATTTAAGATTAGATTTAACATAAGCACAAAATATCTAAAAAAAAAGGGAAATGTTGGCTAAAAATTCTGTGTTCTGTGTTTTCGGTTTTATCTTAGTTATTTTAAATTGAAGAACTTATTTTTTTTGTGCTTGTCCCAATGACTTGAAAAAAAAAATACTCAATAAATTTACACTTTAATAATGTTCTTCCAAGAATAGATTTCCTAATGGTGTTCAAAAAAAGTTGATGTCAAAGTTCCTAAGCGGTACACGCCCTTAAATCTTCAGTGGGTTAAATTGTTTTGTTTTCCACTGTGCAAAACAAAAGCTCCGTGAGCTTGGCAATTGTCATTAGGCGGATTCGCTTCCCGCCTCGGAGTTGTTGCCCGCAGGAAGAGCGACCATCTGCCATTGACAAATGACACGATTTACATTATACTCGATGCAATTTTTCAGCATGCCAGCCGACATGTCAGCAGTGGACACAGCAGGCAGCCGAGCGGGCAAACAAATGATGATGATGCGGATATCTCCGCCTCCGCCTTCGTGTGGCGTGTATGCGAGGATGTGTGGGGATGTGATGCACGCGCCATCTTAAGCGGCGGAAACGGAAGTCATTTGGCCGACGTTCATGCCTCTCTGTTCATGTCGCTCCGTTTGCCGCTCGATGGCGCCGAGTTTTATGGCGAATGCAAATAGATACGCACACAAGTGCACATAAAACGTAATTCTTTATTTACGGCAGCTTCTTTGCCGCGACCTCCTTGGAACCTCCTCCTTTTCCTCCATTTCTTGGCTACGATTTTTTTCTGCTTTTTGTTTTTAATTTGCACCACGCCGGGAAACTGTTGCAGTTCCCTGGCAGCGGAAGTGTTGAATTTCTTATGAAAGTTACAAACGTCAAGCGCATGGCGCTGGTACTTTGTCCTTAGTTTTTCGCTCTCACTCCGCCCATTTTTCCCCGTTGCCATTTCGCATTTGTTAGTCGATAATTTCGTTTTGTTGTTTAGCGCTAGCGTTGTGCATTTTCGTTTCGCAAACGTTGTCCCCACCGTAATTGACATAATTTGCAAGCTTCTCGGGAGAAGCACGTCTCATAATGTATTCAAGTGCTCGCCAGCAAAGAAGCAAACCAATCTCGAACTAAGCCAAGTTTTCGAGAATATCTCTTGGAAAATTGTGCGCTTTTTTCGTCTGCATTCACAGACGTTTCCCATTAGCCCGTATATACAACATCCCCAGACACGGTTTATGTATTTTGCATGGAAATCGTGCTACATCGGGGCCTTTTGACCGTCCACAAGTCGATAAAGACGTCGGAAATGTCAACATGATGACAACAAATTTGTAAAAAATTCTTGATTTATTTGGCCCCGAAACCACAGCAACAAAAAACAACGAGGGCTAAATGAAATGCTCTCCGGAGTCCGGAGTCGGGGGAGCCAAAAGGAAGGCAGCTCATGCTGGGCTAATGGCACAGGGGGCGGGGCCACGCCCCTTGGCCATTCAATGCCGCCATCAACCACACAGCTCACGTAATGAATGCGAGAAAAGCCAAAGCGTAAAAAAATTGCAAAGGAACCGAGATTGAGAATAAGTATGGGACTCAGAGCGGGATGGTTCTTTCAAGGGTGGTCCTTCAGGGACTAGCCACCAACTGGGTGGTGCTGGCAGCGTGTGTGGTTGCCTGGCATATAATTTTCAATGTTGACAGGCAGCAAAAGTTAATAACGCACCCATAGACGATAATGGCCAGTTCGCAACGATATACAAATAGTCATAGGCCAACACGGAGAAAACAAATCAAGTACTCAAACTCCTCACTTGAAAAAAATTAAAGCTATAGTTAACGCAATCATAAATGAAATATCAAGTTTTAGTATAATTCTGTTAAAGAAGGCTTACTCAAGATTTGAACTAGAATAAAAGAAATGTACAGTATACAAAATTAAAGTTACAATATAATTCAAAATGATAAACGTGATTTAGTTTTAACAAAAAATAATTATGTTTAAAATTGTATAAGTTAAAAAAATATATTTATTATAAGTTTCTTTTGATCACAAAAAGTTTGGGACTACAGAATTACGGTCGGAAATATATTTCTCCCAGTGAAGAAGGCAGGTCAGAGCTCGTTTGGGAGCGCAACCAACGATGTCCACCCTGTAATAGCGTCACAAATGACCGAGATTTAGCGGCGGCGAACGAGGGTCAGCTCCTGTCCCGACCAGAACCCCCGACTCTCGCCTCTCGGCTCCAAAGCCACCTACATCAATGTGGCTCTGGCAGCTGAGGCTGGGGGACAGGAGATGATGTAGGTGGACTTCAATTCAATTGATGGGCTCTACTTCTTGCGATTAAGTGCAGGACGACAACAATCGACGGAGAACCGAGTTGAATATGTGGCCAAAAACGAAGGGAAGCCTGGCTCAAAAATTTAAAATGAAAAGAAAACTAAATGTAAGCAAAGCTATTAGGTTTCCTTCTGCTGGTAAAATGAAATCGATTTAAGTCAGTTTTGGAGAAAATCTCCTTTAAATGTCCAACCTTTTTGTAAGATCTCAAAAGTTTTCATTATTATAAGAGCTACATTACTAGTCTGCAATTTGCATCAAGTTAGAAATTGATATTGGAACAATTATTAAATTGAAGTTCATTCAACAATTTTCTACCCTCTTTACGCATTTAATTAAAAATAAAAATCGATGTATTTATCCCGAAATGACGAGCGATTTGCTCATGTTTTCCTACCGCCATTTCAGTCGTTAAAAGCAAACAATTTTAGTAGCTGGTATTGGGATTTTAATGGATCGGTCAGGTGGAACCGCCATTAATTTCGCGTCAGGAACACCGCGTGTCACGACTCCCACTCACGACACTTGCCATTTTGGTAAGTCCCTCCAGATTCCTTTCGCCGCTTCGCTAAATCGTGGGCAATTAACTTGCCTGATGACTCCTGCCAATCACAGCGAACTGACCTGGCCATGCTGTCGTCCTTTCTGGTCCTCAACTAAACTCCGACCCCGACCGCTTGCAGATTTTTAAACTGTCGTTGCGTTGGCCCTCTTGAAACTTGGATATATATATATTTTTCCTTTTTTTTGTGCTGCGGTTTTGCCTGGACGGGGATTTTCATTTTAATTTGCTAAATACGTTGGGGGAAACTTGGCACACCGGGAAAAAAGTGTCATTTAAAAATGATTTCATAGGGACTGAGCAATATTCTGATTTTTCATCTAGTTGTTGGAAACCATTAAAATGATTATAATATAATAATAATAATGTAGAACCCACCCTAAGCTCAACATTTTTTTGAAGTGTACTTTGGTTCACCCTTTTGTGTTGCTTGGCTAAAATTGGAGTGCTTCTTCGACGGGGTCGTACATTAAGGGGATTAGCGACGTTAAACGCTTTGATTTAGGATACGTGCGCCACCAGCGATATGCGATAATTAATTCCTAGCTACCTGGTACCTGGAAACGAGCACACATTCAGGGAGGGGAACGCCCCATAAGGAGAAGCCCCTATGCAAAAATGGGTATGCACGGGTGTCGCCGCACAAAAGTAATAAGCTGAAAGCCTGACGATGATGAAGACATGGCACCGGAGTCATTTACAATGCTCCTGCGAAAGGATGCACAAGGCAGGAGGCAAAAAATGTGCGCCATTTTGGTTGGGTTGTCGCCGAAATAAGTCAGCCATTTCCTAACCCACCTTGCCACCTTCCCCAGCCCCCTAACCACCCAACCACCCACTTTCATGTGCATTCTCGCATAGGCGAAAACATAAAACACAATGCCATTTTGCCATTGCAGAAGAAGAAGAAGGAGCCGCGGCAAATGAACATAAAATGCCACTTACTTGTCCAACAGCCACGCCCCGAAAAAGGGCTGGCTGGAGGTTTGGGTGGTGCATAACTTTTGCATTCTTTATGAGTGTTCCCCTCCCTGCGAACGGGTGTAAATTTGGGTTTGGTATTCGCGGCGACGGAAATTTAATGCCTGCAGCAACTTCATTTAACTTTTTAACCCAGCTCAAATGTATCTGGTTGCCGAATCCTTTTCTTTTTTTTTTGTTCTCTTTAGGATCAAAAACACGAAATGGGTTAGGTGACAGAAGCAGGGATGGCAAAGGTTAAGGGGCAGAGAGAAAAGGAAGGGCGGGACGAGCAGCGAGGCTTGCGGCTGCTGCCACACAATCTGCCATATCACTGACAGTTTTATCGACTTAACAAAACTAACTGCCATTAGTTTCACTTTGCTGCGAGTGTTGCTGAAAAGCTACGACATTTTCGCCAGCTCCCTCGACCGATGCAAAAAAAAGGAAAAGTCGCAAGGAAGGAAAACTCCGGGTTACAGCAGCAAGACAAAGGCAAAATAAACACGGAGAAAAAAGGGAACCGAGGAGCAACAACATCAACAATGGTCTACAAGGGAGATAAGCGAAATGGAACTTGGGACAGCGATGTGTGTCAATGGGGGTGGGGGTGGGGGTGGGGGTTGGGGTGTACCACCCCGCTGCTGCTGGCAGACGTTGAAAAATCACTTTAGCATGACCCCAAAATGTCTATTTCATTAATACAAATAAACCCGGAAGGGGCCGAAAACCAAACGAATGCCCCATGCCGCCGCTCCTTTCCAATAGCGGGAAGGCCAAAACAAATCGTTTGTGCCCGCTGCAAGGACATTTGGACAAATTAAAATGAACATGAAAAGCGGCGGCAGATAAAGAGCAAATGGCTCTGGTCCTGCGATCCTACAAACTCCAAATCCTGTCCGCTGTCCCGGCCACCGTCTCGTCCTTTTTTGCACGTCTTCGGCTATTGACATTAAAATTTGTCATTCGTTTTGTCGTTTCTCTCGCTTTCTTTTGCCACTCGATAAGATTTTGGCTCTTCTTTTAAAGAGTATTTACACTTGGTATTGAACTTGGCCAAAACATTTTTAAACCTCCAGATTTAACCCTTTTGAAGCAATTTCCTGGTTTAAATATTTTGGTTAGATGCTTGTATGTCCCCCATTAAAACATAAGTTTTTTATAATCGCACGTTGTTATACCATTTAAATGGAAAGGCAACCGTAATTGCATAGTCATTTTTCATTATCCAATGAAGAGCATCCACATTTCGTTGGCTTGAAGGCCAAAAATGTAGCGCCCATTTTATTCCTTTTGTATTTTCCTCCGTTATTTGTTTGTTTTGCATTTTCCTTCTTGGCGCAGGTTATCCGAACTACTTGAGATTCCCGGCACATGGCCAAGAACGCTGTCGTTGCCGCAAAATGGCTTAGATAAACAGCCGAAAACATGGCGTCTCTAATCGGGCAAGTGCTTGAAATAATTTTCAGCAAATTCGCTGTGAAAAGTTTTTCGATTGATGACCATGTCGGTCGTTCGCCTGCGGAAGCTGTCATTGTTTGTTCGCCGCTTCATTTATATTTGTATTTCATTAAAATTATTGCCCGGCTATGTGGGTGCTTCTGTGCGGCGGCTGTTCTTGTGTGGAAAACTAATTGATTGGCACAGTTTTTGCTGGGGCTTGATCGATTGATTTAATTTATTGTAAAAAGCTGCTGAAATTGATGGAGTTGAGAGGGCGAGGCCAGCACAAAAAAAGAGGGCATTGGGCGTAATGCCATTAAGCCATGACGGAGCGGAAAGACTGGACGTTGGATGGGGGATGTGGATGTGGCTATGGAAGTGGCTGAGTGGGGTTGGGCTAGGGGTGAAAGCCCTGCCCATCGCTCCTGGTAATGTCATCAAAGTGGCTACGAAATGCATAAAGCGGCCAACAACGGCAAACACCCGAAAGACTCAAAGGCAAGCGCGGCTAAAAGCCAAGGCGAAAAAATCGATAGGATTCTAAAGTGGCTTGTGGCCAAGGATGTTGGCGTTCCAATGCGATGCGATGAGATGAGATGGGATGCCGATGATGATGATGAGTCTGTCCCATCCGCATCAGTATAACCATCAGTATAGCCAAACTCATTCCCATCGTCTTCTACTTTGCTTTGAGTCTCTTTGTACATCAAGTGAGCTGCTAAAGGAAGGGTCTTCAAGCTGCACTTTTCATTAATCAGAAAACCGGAAATGAGTTGAAGTCGACCAAGAGATGCTCTTTGCATAATAAAGGTGGGGCTGTACAGAGAAAAAATAGGATAAAGTCTATCAAGTAATGGGAATTCATTACAGATTTTTATGCCCTTTTCACGGGGAAATTTTATAATGTTCACGAAAATGTTCACACACTAAAACACAACGGGATCAAGTCGATTACGCATGGTAAATATCGTTTTTACCATGCAATTCTGGTAAAATGTATGTCAAATAATATCTTTTTGCCACTATCTCTCTCGTCGAAATAGAGAGGAAGGAGCAATATGGCGACTTAAATTTTTTGAGTGGGAGCGAGAAGAACAAATTCTCTAAATTCGAAATAGAGCGAGATAGCGCTAAAAGATACAGGATTGGGAGGGATAAACAACACATACACATTCGAAAGTCGAACTGGCCTGCTGTTTACATTTCGAGCATATTAAATTGAGATGCCGCATATCAAGTTTAAATTGATACCACATAATATCACATTAATCATCGTTTCATATGAAGTTGTTTTTGGGTGTTCCTATAAATAAAATCTTTAGCAAACATATTACTTCGAAGCATTAACATTGGTTTCGCAGTGCCGTCTCTTGTCATTCATCAATTTCCACTGGCTGGCTGGCGGAAACGCTGGTTCCTTGGAAATTAGCTGGTCTGCACTGGCAACTGACGTCAAAGTGTGTCAAAAGAGATGTACAAAGGACCGACGGCAAGGACTGCTGGCAAGTGCAATGGCAAAATAATTTACACAACTTTTGCCATCTCATGTCGCTGAAATCGCTCAAAAAAAGGAAAACGAACCTTGAGCTGAAGTTTGTTCGGTGCTCCCCACCGGAAGACGCTTTTCAATTTCCGTGACAAACGCGGCAAATGTTTGGCCAAATTCAATTTGCCGCACGCACATGCAGGCAGGCAGCCGTCGAGCATTTAAATCCGACATTATTGAGTTTGCCAATGAATATGTCAACAAAAATGCTGAGCACACGCAGCCGGGAGAGAGGAATAGGGATGGGTATAGGGACTTGTGCCGCTGCCAGACGACAATCAGCTAAATAGACGAGCCGAAATGCCAGGCCCGCCTCAACTCAACTCAACGCAGTTGAGTCGACTCAACTCAACTCAACGCAGTCGAGTGACTGACTGACTGACATGCTGAGCAAATGATGAGGAATGAATGCGAATGGTAATCAGCATCAGGAACGGCAATGAAAATGGGGGAATCGCAATCGCAATGGAAAATGCAAATGGAAACGGGTGAGGACGAGTCGAACAACTCGCCTCCGAATGAAGATGGAAATGAAAATGTGTGGGACCCGCACGTTCTGATTTCGTTGATTCAGCGTCAAAGTCAGCCCTAAGCCGGGACCAAATAAAAGTCAACTCCTCCTCGCAGTTGTTTAGAAGTTCGCCGGGTTCGGGTCAGAAGAGGATGCACATGCTCTCGATGCGAGCGCATTAATCAAACGTATCGAACCATGTGGCCATGTGTGAAATTGTGCAGGCCACTGATTGCAGATAAAGGGAAGGGCGGAGTAAGGGAGCAGAGATACTTCGGTACCTCGCAGCCAGGACCTTCGAGTACGTGGCGCCCTGAGTTATGCAGTGAAAAATTGTTGAGAGCAAGATGAATGGCGGGCACGGGGCAGTAACTCGAAAAACGTGGTCAGCCAGCCAACCAACTATGCGGTAATAAGAAGCTCCGAAAAGAGAGTACACAAAGGCGAAGATAAAGATAAACCCAAATGATGAAGGCTAAGGAGTGGTAGTGGAGGCTCCTCTTGGCCAAGCAAATATCACGTTGGCTGCCCTCCATTCGCCCACTTTGTGCGCACTTTCAACTTGTCAAACGCATTGGGGGAATGAGCCTGATTGAAGTGACTCTGTCGCTGCAAAATGCTCTGCGCTTCTCTTTAAGCGCCTTCGCATTTTCCGCCAAGCTTTTCATATTTCAACTCTGCAGAAGACTCTGGATTGCCATGATTAATCGAAGTGGCTGCACATCCTGGCTGCTATTCCGAAACACTCGGAGAAAAAATATATGATCTATTAGAAAAAATACCGCTGATGATTAAAGGATTTTTAAAATTTCCTATCGACTCAGGTTTCACTATTTACTGTACTAAATTATACTTTATTAGAATTATTTAATTATTATTTAAGACAAGTTGCTGTTTAAAAATGAAGAATATAACTATGAGCTTTATAATCGGACTTGATTAATATTGAGAGAAATTTTTTTATGTGAGAAATATTTAATTATGTTAAGTGGAGTAATTTTTTACCAATTTTTCACAACTGTATTCACAATAAGAAATCTTTGAGTTTAAATCACCAACGGTTTTGATCAATCTTTTTTTGTTTCATGAATAGTAAAAACTAAAAATAATTCATTAGTTCAAATTTTTAATTTGTATTTTGGAAAACAGCTTGCTTTGAAGTACTTCAAGTTTTCTTCCGGTGCATGTGTTTGTGTCCTGCCTGGCAGCGTCGTTGTCTTTGTCCTGCCGCGACTGCAGGCTCTCCTTCATCTTCGTGGAGGCTCTTGTTCGTCGTCGTTGTTGGCAGTTTGTTTTACAGCCGGCAACATAATTACAACAACAGTGCCCGGGTCTGTTGTACGCATAATTGTGTGACAACGGCAGCAGTAGCAGAAGCCAAAGGACGAGGAGCAGGAGCAGGATGCAGCCAGGATACACACTCCCATACGCAGCCAGAAGCACACAGAGACGAACACACAAGGCTGACGCCTTGGTTTTGATTTTGACACTTTTCAGCAACGCCTCAGCCTCAGCCACAGCCACCTCTTTATTGCCCCGCAGTGCAAACAAGGCTGTCATAAATGCATTTTATGATTTTAATGAGTTTTCTGTTTATGCTTGTTTCCCTCCTGCCATTTGGGGGCATTTCACGTGGCCTTAAATCGAGCTTTGTGTGATGCGAAAACGGCTCTGTTATCGAAAATTAATGAAAGTATCTGACTTTAATAGAGATCGAATTGGTAAACCTGGCCAAAATCAAAATTTAATTACACTTTGATGTCAGTTCAGGTGGAAAGACATCAATAAGTCATGTCCAGATTGGGGAAACTCTCGAACGAATGGCAAATTAAAGTGAATTTATGGAAGTTTTAGCGTTTGAGATATCAGAACGTGGGGTTACACCAACTCTTCTCTTAAAACCGGAAAGCATTAATCATAACGCAACACCCATTGTTAAGCAAGTGTTATAAAAGTTTGTTGTGTGATAAATGCAGGGGAAACCGCAAAATATCATGTGAATGATTGCACTCATAAATAATGGCCAACTCGCCACACACACATATACCCCTCTGCATATCCGGTTGTACCTTTTTGGCATAATTTATGCCAGCACACTGTGCTATTTGTTATTTGCATTTAATTAAAAGCAAGTGCAAATCCAACAACACGAAGAGCGAGTGAACAATGAAAAAACAGCCGTTGCTGCTATGATTTTTAATTAGAAATCAAATAAAATAATCGCTTAAATCAATGACCAGCACGTGTGACAGGCACAACCACAACAACTGCAACAACTGCCTTGCGGCAGACAAACAAACATTGAATTGAAACGCAAACAAACATTAATTTTTCTAGTTTTTCCTATTCCCATTTTTGATTGCAGTTTGCCCTGGCAAACAATTCAACTGCCGTTCCACCCGCATTTTCCGGGGCAAAACAATTACAAAAATGAATCGAATCAGTGGGAACACCACCTGGCCACGCCCCCATCCAGTTGGCGCAGCCTGCGTTTCCCCACTTCCTGTTGTTTGTATATGGATCCAAATCCGAATCCGAATCCAAATCATGTCCGCCGGCCATCGCTCAATTGAGCCGGCGGGATGAGAGGGTTGAAAAATCGGGGATTGGGGTGTTGAGGCCATTTTTTATGCTACGCCAGACCTGCGGCCATTTTCTTTTTTCTGAATTTTTCCCTTAAATTTATGGCTTTTATTTGGGAGCATCGAAGATTAGTTTTTTCGCATCCACAAATCACAAACTTATTAAAAAGTTTTCCGAGGCAGGCAAATAATTTTGTTGTGGATGTTGTAAAATAAAATGTTCTATATTGTGTTGCCATAAAACGTTCTGAAATAAATAAAAATATAACAAAAATGGCATTGATTGAGTAAAATGGTACCCTTTTTTAAATTACTATAATATTTTAAGAAACAATTCTTTTAAAAGTCTTGTTTAATTTATATAAGTTCAAACTTGTTAATGAATCTTTATCTAATTACTTGCAGTTCACGTTAATAATAATAGCTGAATTTCGAGCTTTAATTGAAAATGTTTAAATGTTTTTAAAGAATTTCATACAAATTCTATTAATTTGCAAAGGATGGTGAATAGACTTAAATGAGGAATTAATTTCTGTGAAATGTGCATTAGACGTTTACCGTATTCCTGATTGTCTAGCATCCTGGTTATTTATCTTCCTTTCGATCTACATTGTTTTTGCATTTATAATCGAATCAGAATTAATCGCATCTTCCAATTATCCGGGCCATTCTAATATGCATGGCTGAGGGAATGGCCGTCCTTGGGTTTATGAGTTGTGTGTGCAGGGAATGGTGTTGCATTTCCGTTTGCACCACTCCAACTGGATCAATAAAAACGTATAAATGCGATCAGAGAGCAACAGCAAATAATTGGCAATTTAATGCGCATTGTTTGGGTGCACACAATCACTGTTACTCGTACTCACACTAAGGAGCCGGTTACGAAGCCGAACCGTAGTCAGAAGTCCTTGTCCGGATACGTGTCCGTGTTCATAACCATGTCCGTGCGCTCTTTCCGTAATTCAATTATGTTTGTCTTTGGTAAATCAGCAAAATAATTTCGCTTGTTTTGCAGCTTGCAGACTGCCATTTCATTTGGATTTTCATTATGCGTGCTGCGTCACGTGTGCAGTGTTTGTAATTACTCTGCCAGCAGCCATTCAACACATTCATCTTGCACGCTCCTAATTGCGCATAACATTTTAAATGCTAAAGCCAACGAAATGTTGTTTATTGCTTAACGCAAACAATGACAGAAGGAGTGGACATTTTGGAAGGACATCGTATGCATATGGATAATCCTGCTGAAATAGTGCGGACATGCTTAAAGCGAATTGTCGGGGAGAATTGTAATTGAAATTCAATTTAATTGAAATCAGCAAAAGCGGAAATTCATTTGGGCGGCACAAATTAAACACATATGACAGTTGCATAATAAGAAATTGTGTTGTCATTCCGGAGCCCCAAAGAGCCGTGTCCTTTGCCGCCCGCCAGGCCGTCTATTTACAGTAAACACACGCTCTGATGGACGGGACAGCAATCAGCGACATTTTCCCCAAAACCACCTCGCAATTTTTAACCATTCCCCGCATTTTCCCAGCGCGCGTGTCCAATTACGTTGACATCCTTGTTGTTGGCAACGCCGCTGTTATTTACATATGCACATTATTATTTTCGTTTCGCTTTCGTCTCACTTTATCTCAGTTTATTTATTTTGGAGCCCGCGAGTCCTGCATTCTGCGTACGTGTGTGTGCCGCGATCCTGCTCCCTTTTTTCACTTTTTTTTAATTTACGCAAATAAATGGAAAATCAGTCAGAAAAAACTGCTCAACGCCATCCTTGTTTGGCTTTGGATTCGGATCCTGACTCTGATTCTGTTTCTCTTTCGGATGCGGATACGAAATGCGGATGCAGTTGCCGAATGCGGAGTATCTCAATGCGCTGATGCGTTTTAATTGGAATTTCCGCTTCTCGGCTGCGTGAAAAATTAAAATAATTTTACTAAGGGATGCAGGGCATCTGGCAGCGAATCCAGCAATTTACCAGTTTTGATGGCAAAATTGTTTTAACCAAGGGCGGCACCGGCACCCCCACCCCCAAAAGGATATCACGCGACCGCACCCCTAATGACGTTGGCTGCATTAGCATTAGGATTTCAATGGCTTTAATTTGGGAAATGGTAGTCAATACTGCTAAATAATCCAGATAAGTATTGCATTAAAATCATTAGATATCAACGAAGGGTAAGGGAACTGAAGATATTAAAAGACCACATTAAATGGTCATTATCTAAATATTTTCTTAAATGGATCATATAAAAAAATGTATTTCAATTAGTTTTGGGTTGCTCATGAGTGAGTGAACATGTTCCTTTGAACTTGTTCTTTATTGTTCACTTACTTGTTCATTTTTGCTCCCATGCTCCTTTTTGTTCACTTGTTCAGTTTTGCTCGCTTACTTGATCTTTTTAGTTTATTGCTCAGTTGCTCACTTGCTGTTTTTGGCTCAAAAATATTTTTTTTCCCCTTTTTTGATGCATTTGCAGTGACAAAGTTAAGGACAAAACAAGTGAGCAAGTGAACAAGTGAGCAAACTGAGTGAGTTCAATCATTAGGAAAAAAAGAAAAAGTGAACATGTTCACCCAAATGAGCAGTTTTTACGCAACACTAATATCAATACAATAAAATTTTGGCTAAAAATCTATGAAAAAATAATGTCCTTTATTATCGTAAATCTTTTTTCAAAACTTCAATAATGCGCAGACAAAAATATAAAATCGGAGTATATAAAAAAGCTGGTTAAATTACTTTGTACTTTTCACCGGAAGACCGGAAATTAACCTGAATTCTACTTCAAAAACATCAAGATCATTACCGACTTAATAATCCCCATATACCAACGCACCGCAATGGGCAACAACGAAGCCTGAACAATATAACAAATTGTTCGTATAAATAAAAAATGCGTTTCCCAGAAATTCTGACAATGGCGACATTGATGAAATGCCCAGAAATTTAATTGACCATTTGATGTGGCGCCCCCTGGCGACAGTCCCCGTCCCCAGCCTCCGCTTTCCTCACTGTTTGTTTGATGTGGGCTTAGAGCATCGCCGACGCCTCGACGCCTCCCACTGGGCCAGCCTGTTAAATGGGTTTTTAAATAAATTTCAGCCACTTTGTTTGTCTGTTTGCTCCCGCGGCTCATGGGCCACGGTTCTGACAAGGCCGCAGATGCCAGTTCCTGATGATGCCCTTTTTTTAACGTCCCATAAACGTGCCCCGCAGCAAATACTTTTTTAAATGCTAAATAAACATTTTACGGCTGCAAAACACTTAAAAATGCTTAAATCCATTTTGGCTGGCACCCCCGAACAATGCGAAACCATACTGAATGCGGCATTAACCTTTTTAAGCCTGCTTTTTTGTAGTTTATATAAAAAGTACGGACAGGAAGAGTTGATGACAGGAATTACTTGATTTTTGGAAAATAATTGAGCTGAATCCCTGAATCTTAATAAGAACACCATGGAAATATAATTTAGTAAAATATATGTACAATAAAAAACTATTATGGTCTTTTAAAAACAATTTCATGCAGAAATATTGTATTGTTATTTAAGAAGAAAAATATTATTTAATCTATTTAGAGAAAAATACATTTTTAGGAAATGCCTAAGTTCATCTAAAAAGGGCTTATTAAAGCATCTTAAAAATTTGTCGTTGGGAAAAATAATTTCTTAATCATATAAGACAACCTTTGTTACCCTACAAAATTAGAAGAAAGAAAATCAAGCTAAGTGATAAGATAAAGGCTTAGGCTTTAAGGCCTTGCTGGCATTATTATTATCACCCTAAACGGGTAAAAAATCGCGACAGGAAGGGAAACATCTGCTTAGCCGTAATGCGATGAAATTTAATAAAACACGACAATTCATCCCGAGAAGGGGCAGGAAATTCCTGTTAAATTGCGGCCTGTTGGGCGATTAAGTTGCCAAATAAAATGCAGCTAGCGCGACGAAGCGCGCCAACAAAGGGTTAAGGGTTATGGGTTAAGCAGGAGGCGGCCCGGCATTTAATATCAAAGGAATCCGGAGTCCAGTCCTGTCTTGTTTGCGCTGTGATTTCTCTTCTCCGGCCATCGCTGATTTTAATTTTAATGAATTCATTTTAAAAATGGTTCGTTTCTTTTGCTCCCTTTTCCTTTTATTTTAACTGCTTTTGTAAATTTTTATGCAATAAGTTTGCCACCCATCAGATGGCCTCCCCTCCGCTTTCGTGTCTGCCGCCTTTGGCTGTGCGCTGAACATAATTGAAATCCATTTAATGAAAATACGGCCGCAAAAAATGAAGGAAAAGTTTGCCCCGATAAGACATGGGCCTCTGGACTCCGTATTCTGGATTCTCGGCCCGGGGGGTTTGCCCGATGGGAAGGTTGGAATTGGAAGGATGGATCGGTTCGGTTTGGCGCGTAATTAATGACATGCCAAAGAGCGTTCGTGCAAAAAAGATTATCTATTAATAGATTACGGAGTGTGTACGTTCGACCACATCCGGATTGATTTCGCACAATGGTCGCATTTAATGTTTATAAAGTATAATTATTGATAAATTAGGCCCCGACTGTGACATGACAAATGGTGGCTATTCTACTGATTGCCGTTTGCGGTCCACCCACCATTGATTGATTTTCCGTTCGCAGTTGGATGACTGCAGAAAAGTAGCCGAGAGGCAATCGAAATGCCATTAGAGAGACAAAGTTTAAAGCGCAGAAACAGGACCCATGTCGAGCATTGTCCAAATACGAAAAGTAGCAAAAAGTTATTTATTATATTTGCCCGAGTGCAAACACAAAGGGCAGTATCCTCATTCTGCCCCTTCTCCCTTCGCCCGGTTCTTCAGACCAGGCACTTCCGTTACGCACTCCTGGGTCTCAGTTATGGCTCCCGATTGGCCGGCATTTTGTGTTCGATTTGAGACTTTCGGCCAACCCAGGCCCATAATAAACATACAAACAACAATCACGACCGAGTGAATCCTTCAAGTTTTGGGCTTGACTTTAAGCCAAACCGAGGATAATAAGCATCAACAGTACTCGAGATACTTGTATGCTTGATTGGATTCACATTTAAGGAAAATTCGTGAGAACCCTTGAATTTCATTATTTCAATTTTTTTTGGGAAATTTAAAATATATATATATACCTATGTTTTCCATATATTAATATCATTAAGAAGTACACAGAAGTTTTAAATTCGTTGATAATAAATATAATATAATTATCTTGTTTCGTTCATTTTATTTGGCAACCTTTAAAGTTTTGATAAGAAATATCCAGACATTTTAAACATTATATTCTCTTGAAATTTTAAATTTCGGTTTAATAATACTTTGATATTCAAAATGTTTTTGACCAGTGCCCGTATACGGAACGTCGCTCTTAGAGAAAAGTAAAATATTATAATGTACTATCAAATGAAATCAATTTCAATACCATTTAAATGAAGAACGCGGCCCAATGAGTGGCTGACATGCCAACTGGGACATGCCACCGCCGGAGCGCTCAAGGATACGGATACAAAGATACAGATACACAGCTAACCAGATACAAATATGTACGACAGATACAAATATACTCGAGTGCAGTTGCTTAGCAGCTATTATGTGCACATGCTCCTCTCCGTTTGAATTGACAGTCAGCGAAGTCGGAATCGGAATCGGTATTGGAATGGGAATCGAACTGTCCTGGGCCTCTGGCCTCATTTATTCATTCGTTTCATTTGGCTGACTAGATAGTTGGCCTGCAAACTCCGCCGGAGGCCATTTGGGACTGCTTTTAGACGGCGATGTCGATGTCGATGTCGACTTGAATGGGCCCGGCTCCTCCTCCTTTTGAATGCTTGTTATTGTGTTTATGTAGTTGGCAATGCCCCTAACGAAATCAAACCACATCAATTGTACACGTAAATGGCCAAGTGGGACCGCTTACATATTCATTTGGGCCGGCCTCTTTGCCTCCTCGCCTCCTTGCCTCCCCTTAAAGTTGCTTAAATTGTTGGCCGCTGGCCTTTAATGAAATTCATGCTAAACACTTTGCCAACTCATGCAATTGTCACTTTGGGGACGGGGGCGGACTTTGCAAAATGAAATTAATTTTGCGTTTGCAGTTAGCACAAAACACTCATGCGACATGTTGGCCACGCTGCCCTGCTGGCAGTGACATTTTGCCGTTTTTGTGACCGAGCGTCGCCAGCATCCATCGCATACATCCACATCCCTTTCATCCTATCCATCCTTTCCTGCCGCTGTGCATTTCCATTTTAACTTTGGTCACACATGAGTTGGGTACGTCTCGGTTACAGTATCCACTGGATCGTTTCGGCCACCTTGCTTTTCGTTCTCGCTCCTCTTCCTATTTCTACTTCTGTTTCCCCGACCATTTGCAACTTGGACCGAATTGTATGCTCAGAGCGACAAAATATCAACAGGAAACACGGAAAAAATGCCAGAAAATAATGAAAAAAGTTTTATAATTGCATAAAACTTTCCAATTAACAAGCTGTCTTTGGTTTTGGTCATGTTTGTGTAATGCGTTTTTTTGTTGGAATTACATATAATGCATGCTGTAAGCCACAAAAACTGTCAGGGCCGGCAAAGTGGCAATTAGACATTAAGAAGTGGGAACAGTCAATTATCGAGGACGGATCGTGTAATTTGCAACTCTCTGTCGACCCCTTCGCCAACCGCAAGGCATACATTTAAATTATTGCACACTTGATTTAATTGAAAGGCATTCTTCCGAATTCCTCGAGCGTAAATATCAACAACTTCCTTTGAGGTCCTGGTCCCGGTTTCGTTTCCTTGCGTTTCGTTTCGTTTTCCCCATTTGCGCAGACATAACTTTGCTGCAGACACAGTGGGAACATGTTCATGTCTTGGGCCTGTCTGGGAAACAAGCTAGGCCCGAAATGGAGGTCCTTAGAGGAGTCGAGACTGTAGCTGTGGCTGTGGCTGAGGCCTGCCAACATTTCATTAAGTTTTGCTGCAAAACTTTTATTAAAACAAATACGTGCCACAGCCGCAACTCCCACATATATATTGTATATGTACAAAGGGGGAATAAAGAGTGAAGAGCGAGTGGGCGGGTTCTTGTGTCTCGTTACATTTTGGCCTCGATTTTTTGCCACCGCCTTTGCCTTGCTTTGTTTTTCCTGTTACTGTTTTTCACCCTTTTCCGACTGGCTTGCGGTGCGGGCAAAAGTCAAGTCAAGTATATTTCGGCTCGCAACGGCAACATACAAAACCGAAATGCAACAATTTCCTGAAAGCGGCTTTCCCACACCCAGTTCTCCCCGGCTTTTCCCCTCGCTTAAGTAAGTTGCTTAACTCTCCGAGGATGTTGTCTTTGCAGGCGGCGCCAAAAGTCACAAAAATACACAAGGACACGGCCCAAAGACCATCGCCACCGGGCCCAAACCACCCGCAAAACCTCCGAAGGGAAGGTACATTTCGCACGGTCATGTAAGCCGAACAGCAAAGTAAAGTAAAATGGCATCTGGAAATGTAAACTTTTTTGCAGCTGCACTTCTTTCTGAATACTTTTGCCACCGACTTTTGAGCTGCTCCCCCATCTTATCAGCCCCTTGGTCTTTTTGCCTCCTTCTTTTTGCCCCCGGGATTCTGTTTGCGTGGGCTGCATTTAAAACAGTCCCGAGAATCTGCAATTCAATGCATGCGAAAACCACCGAAATCCCCCTGCATAAGATTCCTCTTAAGCAACTTAAAGCGGCTCCAAAAGAAGGAAGTCGTCGTCGTCGTCTTTGTCGCCATCACCATCATCATCATCATCAGCAGAGCTGATTTGATTGTATGCTCAGGGGATTTGATTTGCAAATGCCGGCGACATGTGTTCCCCAAATTGAAGATGGCATATATAGCAATCAAATTGAAAGGCGATGGCGATGGCAAGCGATTGCTCTGTTGCATCCATACATTGTTGTAATCCTTTGGCTTAATTAATGGGTCCTTAGAAGTTAATTGTACTCTCGCCTGCATTGTTTAGAAATAATGTGCAAAGGTATTGTGAAATTGCCCTTAACGAGGATTTGCAATCCGAAAGAGAAGGTCTGGAAAACCTTAAGCCACAAATTGCAGGCATTGGCAGGCCGAAATCTTGTGTAAATTCTTATCTATCATGACGTCTTAATTGTTAGCTTTTGTTATCAGAACTTGACAAGCAATCATGTTTTCGAGAAGCCTAAGATTTAAAATAGCTCCATCACGATATGATGGGAAAATGGCAAGCCAATTAATAAACTTAACAAAATGTTACATTTAGATATATTTATATGATATTTTTATAACTCGTTTATAAAGTGTTTGAACTTGCCGTCTTTCCATCTTTATACACTAATTTGTTTAAACTTTTAAACTTATTATTAAAACCCATTATTGAATTCTAAATGCATGAATCTCTTGTGATATTTAATCGTTCGTTGAGGAGGCCAAACTCGAACAACTTTCCCGCCTCAATTAAATACTTACCACTTCACACAGCCACATATGCTCTCATCTTTTTGGAATCTAAAAAGACAAGAATAATTCTTGGTTAGAACTTTGGCAAACTTTATGCATTGGCAAAACACTAAAAATGGTAACTGATAACGGAAAAAACAAGGCGGCAGTGGGGTTGAAAATTAAATTCCCAGACGTAAATTTGTGGCGGCAACTTTGTCACTTGCACGGAGGCACAGCAACAACAGCAAGGCAACAACTTGATACATTTTAGTGTTTTATCTCATAATTAATGGCGGCGACTGCTGGGCTTGGTAAAAGAGGCGCAACGGGACTTTGGGGGAGGTGGGAGGCGGGGGCGTGGCACTGCTGCTCAAAACAGACACGAAATTAATTGCGCTTTACGCGGGCACGATAAACACTGCAGCGAGGACTTGGAGCTGGAGCCCGAACCCGAGCCTTGCGCTCCTTACTTGGCCCGTTACAAATGAACTGGCTCGTAACTGAAACCCGGATCGGGGAAAATGGAAGAGGGGAGGGAGGTCGACATGGAGGACGTGGACGTCGACGTGGTCCCACAAAATTAATTAAAAGTAAATCCAGTAAAAACTATTAAAGTTAAATTTGGCATGAACTCGACCACAAATCAATCTGCCACACAGGGTAAGCGCTTTATGCGAAGGACAACCCACGAAGTGCGGATGCTGATGGAGTGAGTTGGGGGTCCTTTCGGGTTGGGATGATGGCGTTTGGAGTTGCCAGGACCACCGACAGCTGGAGAGGATTTTACTTTCGGCTTTGGCTCGTCCCCGCGTGTGTGACAACGGCATGTTAAGCTGTTTGAAAAGCGTTTGAAGTCATTTTCTTTTTCCATCAGTTACCTATTAAAAAGAGGGAAGTATGGCACTCTAACGGGTCGAATAAAATATTATTTTTTTAAATATAAACTTCTAAAAGATTTAAATAAGATTTAATTACTTGCAACAATATAATTATTTTGAGATTTTAAGGTTCAGCATTAAAATTAATCCACTAACAAACTGGTTTCTAACATTCAAGGGTATCTGGAACTTTCAACAGAAAACTAAAGATATAAACATTTTTTTGTGATAATCCAAACAGCACTCGCACTCGTGCTCAACGACTTTCAGGGATTGGCAGTAAGTTTTTTCGACTTCAAAGTTTTTATGTCCGGTATTTGAGGCTTTTGTTCAGTGGCTTGCTTACTTTCTGATTTCTCATCTACGCTCGGTGATTTGTTTCAGCACTTAACGTATAAGCTCCCCCACCGAAAGTCCAAACCAAAAGCCCAAACTCGTATATGATTTGCATTAATTTGCTACAGATTTTGTCAAATCACAGGGCAAACAACAATGACAATTAATTGAAACAATTTTTGGGCAACCGAAGGGCGGGTCTGTGCGGAGAATCTCACAACAATTCCCAGTAATTCCCCAATAATTTCCCCCACTTGGTCAAAGCGACCCGAATCTACAAAGGAGAAGTTTTGCATGGAATTAATTTAACTACCCCCGAACACACAAAGAATGCCATCTAATCTGTTGCCATTTGTGTGCTGCCTTCTTATTGATTCGCCTCCCGAAGGCTCATCTAACTTTTGCAGCCAAACTTGGGCACATCCTTCCAGTCCTTCCCAGGACATCCGAGGGTGTGTGTAAGCGCTATCAATCAATAGACCATTTACTATAACTGCAGTTTCGGTTGAGGGAACAGAGAAGCCAGGACGAAGGGGAGAACGCTGCGCAATTTGATATTTACTTGCCAAAGGGGCGGGGACAATTTTACAAGTCATTCATTTTGCAATCAGGGCGTTGATTTAATTGGATCGTCATGGCCCACGGTCCACTGTAATACACCATTCGTGGCCATGACACGGAACGGTCATATATCAAACTATGTAGTTTATTTCTCCTTCATGCGAGCACATTTTTCCTCATTTTTCACACAAAAATTCATACGACATTGCAGTCAAAAGCTGAAATTGTCCACCTCAAATAAAAAGAAAATGTAAACGACACCGAAAATATGGAGAGGTAATAAAAATATATATGTTTTGCATGCCGAGTGCCATTTGAAGTTCGATGTGTTCGCATTTTTTTATCAGGAATTTTAATTGAATTGCGCTCTCTGGTAATGCTCGGGCAATTATGTAGCCTGCAATCGAAAAAAACGCAGTGCGAAAATAAATTTAAATAAAACAGTGTCTGCAGCCGACATCGGTTTTATGATCGCCACAGAGTTTATGAAACTAATTTGAGTTCATGACATTTTCATAAAGTATACATATGTATAATATGTGCATAAATACACATATGTGTGCATAATAAAAAGTAAAGGACAAAAACGATTACCAAACGATTACAAAAATAAATGGAAATATTGTAAGTAAATTATGCCGACACAAATTGGATTTTGTTTGAAGTAAATTATGAAATTCTACGCCATCGGATTCGTTTGCATTTAATTCAATTATTCGATCAAAATTGTTTAAGCTGCCAGATTCAAAGCGGTATAAAAAGTAGATTTACATTTTTGTATGCCTTCATATTTTCAATAAACTCTGACTAGCGTAATTTCAAATTAATTATGACTTGCTTGTCTTTAAATCTATTATTAATTGGTCTTTGACGTGGTTTCTTTTGGAAAATATAAATACTAAAGGTATCTTTGATGTGATTATAATGCTTTAAATTTTCGTTTTTAGAACCTAACTGAATTAAATTAAATTTCAATTACGGTTGCTTTTTTTCCAGAGTATAGTTTTTGATTATTTGTGGTTTTTTGCGGCTTATTTTCTTTAAAAAATTAAAAATAAAAGCCAGTTAAGATTATATGAATCGATTTGATCGAATCAAAGACTCTTTTACGCATTATTCATCTTTATTGGGTATCTCAAATAGCGATTGGACCGAATTCTTTGGCTTCACTTTATGGACAGTTGACTGAAAGTGTTCGCATTAGTGTGATGAGAACATAAAACGTTTGCAATCGCATCAAACGGTTATTTAGTTAAGCTCCCCCGGTAACCACCCCGCCCCCTTCGCACAGATCTAACGCCCCCTTCTCCGCCCCGAAGGCCAGATAACGCCCATGGCCCAGAAAAGAAGACAGGGGCAATATTACTTATGTATATTACCGCATAAGCCGTCACTTGTGGCAAAGTACAAGCAATTTGGCCTGGCCAAAAGGGGGTGGTGGGTGGTGGCGGATAAGAAACGCATTTGTATTAGTTTTACGCGCATTAGAGTCTCATTGCCTGGCTTAGGGATCCCCACATTCACACCCCCAACCACCAAAACCCCACCCAAAAACGCAGGACTCTACGAACTTCGAGCAGCCAAAACCGCAGCAGAACGAGCATAAAATAAAGTAATAAAAATCTTAGCTGGAAGTTGCGTGGGAGCTGGTCGGGTTGCCTTGGGTTGATATCTATAAGATGCAGACATGTATATATTATATTTATATGCTGGTTGCGTGTGTGGGCCACTACGTGACATTTAAAGGGGATAAGAAACGTCTAAGACCCAAATCGAATCATAAAATACGAGTTGAAATGGCATTTGTCGCCTTGGCCGCTGTCAAACTATAATTGTCCTTTTAAGTGAGCATTTGAAAAACAGTTATCTCCAAGGATCTCAGGCAAATGTGTGTGCTTTTTAGTACAATCTGGAATTTATTAACCTTAGACTTTAGCCTACTTTATTGTTAATTACTGAGTTCTTGATTTTTTACATAATAAAAATTAAAGTAAATTTTAAAAAATGCATACTAAATATCTATAAAAAATTCTTAACAAATGTAATTGGTTTTCAACATGAGCATAAAGTATCTTTCTTCTTTTTTTATAAGGGGAAAAAGATAAGGACGCTGTTATAATTTAGCATCCAAAATGTTTATAATTCTATTGAAATGAAATATATTAAATTAGGGAAATCCCTACGTAGTCTTCAATATTCTTCAATACCACCAAGGAATCTGCATCAGCTTCTAAGGTAAAGTCAGTAAGTCAGCTAAGGAACTTTGAAGTATCAACAACTTTGATGTCGCTGGGTGTTTGTCATTGAAACAAATGCAGCACGAAATGCACCCAAAACCCCAATCAAAGCCAAATTACCTAACGAGTAGCGCCATCAAGTGGCAGCCATCTCCACCTCCGTCCACAGCTTTTCAGGGCGGCGAAGTCAGGCCGAGTGGCAGTAAGCTACTTGAGCTGATCTCGGGCAGCTTAAACTTTTTACGGTCGCATTGAGAGCATCAGCAGCGGAGCATCATAAAATGGCAGTCGACCGACCGTAGATGCTACGGATTCCGTTCCGACGCCCCGGAGCGGTGGGGGAATCGCTCAAATCAAGTCAAGTTTCAAGAACTTTTACTTGATTTAAACCCATTAAAAGTCACTTTTTTAACACTTTTGGCGCCCAACGCGGTAGAAAAGCGAGGGAGAAGATGGCATGGAACGAGTAACTCACCTTGTGCCATTAGCGCATGACGAGATGAAGATGGAGAGATGGAACCCGAGTCCTGCAGACAATGGGAAGTATCCCTGTATCCTGCATACCTGCATAAGCATGCCCCTGGGTCCTTCGTCTTTTAAAAATGAATGCAAGCGCAAAATCCAGGATGAGATGATGGCGCTGACGGAGAAGTGGGGCATGCAGCCTTCTTTCCAGCTCTTTCGGTCCTCTTCCTCTAGTCCTGATCCCTCCTCTCCTGCCCCGTTGATGTCGGGCGGACATAGACAATGACAATCGGATGAGTTGTGAATGATAATGTGAGTGGGGGTCGGAGTGCAAAGCTCTGGGGGAGATAGGAAATAGCGAATATACATAGATGAGCGATGGATTGAATGATAAGTAGCTACAAAAGACGGGTTAACCCCTTGGCATTACAAAGGAAGTAGGAGTACTCCTCCAAAAGATAACATTCTTTCCAATAATCGTACTTTATCGGAAAAGATTATGAGTTATATGCTGTTATGATTTTGTACAGTATTTTGTTCTTTTATATAACTTAATATTAAAATTATCTTGTATTATTTTTTTTATGGTTTTAAGAGTTTTCTTGGGTTTTTCTCTACCAAAAGGACCTATAAAATTCCCCAACGAATTAATTAATTCAGGGAACCCCGAAGCTCATGGGGCATTTGTGTCACTCAATTGCGAATTACTTAAGTCGAGCGGCCTGCATGACAATTGCGCAGATAGGCGGCAGGAAACGCAATGCGGCAATCATGTAAATGCGGCAGCCACATCGCCATTGCGCCGAATTAGGGGCATCAGAATTTAGGGGCTCTCCGGCACCAGGTCGTTCCCATTAGCATTTGGCATTCCATTCAATTCTGCTGGCTGGCACGCACGATTGCTGGCCAAACAGAACAGAACAGAACTGAACGCTGCTGATGCGGCGGAAATAATTGTCTTGACACAGATAATCTCGTTACCTTTCGACCAGCAGCAACAGCCGGAAGTTCCCCGGGCGCCGCACCCTCAGGACGTTTTTTGTTTTCTATTTATTTGCGTAATTTATGCCCCACCAAAGCGACACATTCAGCCTCATTTGCCATTCCTGCCGGCGGAGCATTCTCATCCCCGTCACCTTGTTGCTGCTTGTCATTGTTAAGCTCCTTTGGCCCGGCCAGAGTCGCTGTTTAAAATTCAAATCAAATATCTTCATAAATTTGGCACAGCTCGTTACTATAACGAGGCGGAGAACGAGAAGAGGTGAATTTTTCCAGCCCATTGTGAGTGAGACATAAAGTATATCAGGCGAAAAAATTCACATAAATTTTCAATTGATAAAGACAGGCAAAAAAGAAATTTTATTTTTCTGTATTATATACTTACAAATGACCAGAGTGGAAACAGAACAGCTAAGTGCCTTTTAATTAATTTTGAAACATGTCAATTCCATAACATTAAAGTATTTTATTATTCAAATATTATCTTTAGTTTTTTGTGGATTTTAAAATAAATGTAAATATATATGTAAATTAAATATATTTTTTGAAGAAGCTATCAATTTAATTTAATAAATTTAAATATATTTTCTTGCTGGGTATTTTGCGTTCGCAGCTCTGCCTTCTGTTTCCATATTCCTGTTCTTGCTTTTTTTGCTTTTGCTCTGTCCACATTGCTGTCACTTGGCATAGTCTTCAGGAATTTTGATTTCTTGTCACAATTTGTTGACATTCATTATTTTTGTTGGGCTTTTCTTGGCTCTGCTGCGTTTGTCTGGCCACAGCCAATTAAGGTGGCAAACGGCAGAGGCGAAATGCGAGAGAGTGCCAGATAAGGACACGTTCGACACATGTTGGGGACAACGTGGCGCATGCTTTATGTATTGATTTTGCTTAGCAAGCAGCCGAGCAAGAAGCAGGCAGCAAGGAGGAGAATGGGTGAGGTCCTTCATCGCCTTTGCTGCACTTCCTGTGCCCGGGAACTTCCGCTTCTGTTTCGGCAGGCCATAAGCCTCCTGCCCGCCGCCTTTCACCTAATTGCACAACGAGGACTCAGAACTAAGGGCTCGGGACTAAGAACCAAGTTCTGAGCACTAAAGCAAGTGTCGAGTGGCATCGTCTGCTGCAATTTCCGCACTTATTGTTGATGCAGTCAGTCAGTCAGTCAGTCAGTTAGTCAGCCAGCCATCCAGACACTCAGTTAGTCATTCAGCTGAAAGACTTTAAATTGTTTCCCAGCTAAAATTAATTTGTGTGCCCTGGATTGCGAGTGTTTTTCCAGACCGCCCACCGCCCCCGCCATTTTGGGCCTTGTTTGCTCAGCTTCGGGGAGCATCTCGAGTCCTTAATGGTTAAGGCAAACATGCGCAGCCAACCCCCTTATTATTTTTAAACAAACAATAACAATTTGGAAGAGCGTTATGTATTTTTCAACTCAATTAGAAAATGTTTACAATGCGCATGAAAATTTGATGTGGATGCGAGCGAACTTTTGGCTGCCTAGCCAAAACTTAAGCAAAAACAAAGTTGGCTAAGAGAGCGGGGGGCGCAAAAATGGAAATGGCTCTATTAAGCGGAAGTGGAGTCAAGGTAATGCCTCATCCTCTTACCCATAAGATTATTAAGAGTTATGGGAGGGCACAATGGCTGAAAATGTGGGGTGGTGGTGCTAGTTCCATAGGCGCCATTCTGGCGACACTGCCGCAACTTGGCCAACTTTTGTCCGCGTCTGCAGAAATTTCCGTGGCGTCAGGTTGTCGCTGCTGCTGCTGCTGCAGCCGGGTTTTCCAATTCCCTGCACCTACACGGTCAGCAGAAAAGTGTCTTTATATGCGGAAAGCCACATGGCTTTTCCTCCACCTCATTCCATTCCCCCCGCCATGGAAGAAAGACAGACAGACGGACGGACGGAAGGACAATCGATGGAGGAGGAGCGGAGCCTGCCTGGCCATAAAGATAGCGGACTCTACTCATAACTTTAAAGTTCGAAAACTAATTATGCCCATGGCCTGTCCGAGAAATGGCTGCTGCATTCCCATAAATTATTCTCGTACTCTCGAGCCCCTTGGCTAATTTGCTTTTGCTCTTGCCTCGCGCTGCATTTTATGGCTAATGGTTTTTGAATAACAATTGGCCAAGTCGGGGCCAGGAGGAAACGTTTTCGATATACATATTTGCAGGCTTAAGTGCCGCATTAAAACAAGCCTGCCCCGGCCCAGGCCAGACCATCCCCCGATCCAGATCCAGATCCATCACCATGACAATAAAGGCAATTGACGAGCAGGCAAATGTCGAAAACAATGATTAACGAGCAGGCTAGATGAAATTGGGAGGCTTTCTGCCAGGAAAGGGGCGGGGCGCCTGCCACTCACAGAGGCATATAAAAAGAAAAACGAAATCCGTAGACATTCCAGCATCTAGCATCCAGCTGGAGGGGCATCATCAATGATTTAAATTAATCGTCGTAACACACGCAAATCTCGCACATGACAACCGAACGACAACAAAGGAAGTGGGTGGTGGTGTGGTGGTTTCTGGGGATGGGGATGGAGGTGGAGATGGAGATTGGTATACGGATTCCTCCTTACGGCGGATGTAGACGATTTCTTCCTGCTTTCCTGCTGGCAGCGGATATGAAGTCGAAATCACCATATCAGGCCAAATTACAAGGGCAAACATAAAATGGCTCAGCCAAATGACTAAACGAAGTGGCAAGCGGCAGCACTTGATGGCATTTCATTCTGGGGAATCAACTTAAAAGGCAGCCGAGGCCAAATTAAAACGAAACGTTGCGATGACGGTGACGATGAAGATGGAGATGTGGAGATGTGAGGAGGATGGGGATGTGCGGCTTTCGACTTGATATCTCTGCACTCACGCAAGTCACTGCCAGAGAGTTTGGGCCACCAATCAGGGCGGATAACATGTGAAGTGGCCAGGGCTTCTCCTTCCGCCTCTCCCTCACCCCAATTCTGTCTGCCGTTGAGCTATTTTGACAGATTAACTCACGCGTGCGGCAACATGGCCACCCCCATCTCCGCTTAACAGCCCAACTGCCCAACTCCCATCTGTCAATTGTTGATGGGGCCGGCAGCTTTGACAAACAAGCAGGCAAAAAACCGGACACTGCCAGACCAGAACAGAGAAGAAGCAGAGAAAGAGCAGCCGGAACGGAGTCACCGCCAGATTCAGATTCAGATCCACATTCTGATTCCAGGGACTCAGACTGAGCCAGAGAAATCGCGCATAAAAATACAAATGCAAACAGTAAAATACACACAGAAATGAAGGCAAAATTCACGAGCTGAGAATCGAACATGGTATGCTCTTAACATACAGATGAATCATTATTTTAAATTATAACTTGAAAGAACCATATTACTACAGCTTAGGAAATATGTTGAATGATGAGTTTTAAGAATCAATTAAGAAGAAACATTTTATTTTTTAATTCTATACATGTTTTAGTCACAACAAAATAGTTAGATTTAATAGTAGATTTAATAGATTTAATAATGCTCAGGATTAAAGATTTATATTTTTAGACAGCAAAATACATTATTACCAAACTTGAGAGCTATTGAAAACTATTTATTTAATCCACACTATTAGTTTATTACCCATCTTGACAAAGTTTCCTTTAGAAACTTACTAATTAAAATTGACGTTAATAATTTATTTAACTCGTCAAAAAAAGTGATGGAAATAGATGGAATCTATTTCTAGGACTTCCCTAACTATCTCTGGAAAACTTGACAACTTTGTGCCAAAGTCGAGGGAACTCGAAGTAAGGGCACGATTAACAGGACTCGACATCCGTTTGGCAGTGTCAGCCATTTGCCGCTGCATGTGTTAAATTTAAGTTTTGATTTACGACCTCAACTTTGTAGGCTGTTGTTGTTTTATATAGGCAATACACCACTCCCTCACCCTCCCCTTCCCCCTCCCCCGCACACACATGCCCGTTTTGATAGTGATAAATTGCGCTGTCAGAAGTTGGTAGCTACAATCGCAAACTCTCTAGCCTGTTTTTATTTCAGCTCCTTTTCTTTCTTGCCTTTTTCTAACTGAGTTGAGTTGAGTTGAGCTGAACCGAGTCGCAGCTGCCGGGGAGTGAGCACTACGTATACGCCCTGTGGCGTATATCAAGATATCTGTGCCATGTCATAGGTTGCCATACTCCACTCCACTCCACTCCTCAACCCATCCACCACTCCCATATAACTGGGTTATGAGCCCAGCTTCGAGCATTTAATGGCTGTTGACAGTCGTGTCGGAACACAAAAGGCACAGCATAGCCGGCTTTTTGTTTCAAGCCTTTTTCGCCCAGCCCAGCTCACTTTTTTATGGCCAACTTCTTGACGGGCTGAGCAAGTTATGTGCCCATTTCACTGCACTGTTGTTGGGCTGAAGTGCGCTTATAAATTTGTAATAAAGTTGCTTATGCGCTGCCATTGTGGGATTTATGCGGCCCGTTGGCACATGCGGCGTATGAGCAATGTTGGCCAACGGACTTTAGCTAATTGTGTGCATTAAATATTAAGAACTATTGGCTGGCCATAAATTGCGCCTGCACTTTGCAATTGTGTGCTCGGCTTTTTTACGCTCCAATGGCGTTTTCAAAAAGCAGGGGGGGAAGGGGGAATGGGGTCTGGATGAAGGATGTCTGGCGAACCGGATTAGCTGGCATTTGGTGGGGCTCTTGGTCTACGCATAAATTATGCAAAATGATTTATAAGCGAAATGGCAAAAGCGAAAACCGCACAACGTAAAAACTAAACATTGACCGACCGCATAAATTAATTGAATTATGCAGGGAAACCCACTACCAAAAACCCGACATTCAGCACCCATCCCATGCGTGCACCATCCACCATCTATTCATTATTATTATGTAAATGTTGCATGTGCGTGGGAGTCGATTGCTGGCATGAAATCATGCGATTTGAACTTTCACTTGATTAGCGCCGGGCTTAGTTGACAGATTTATGGAGGTTCTGGGATCCTGGGCTCTTGAGCTTAAAGCTTAACCAAAACTGAAATCAATTTGCCAGCCTGTCGAGTGTGAGTGTGTGTTGGAAGAGCACTGAAGTCTATAAAGACTGCCTTTGAAATCAATAAACCTCGCGCTGCTTTTATGGGCCTGAGTTATATACTCGAAATCTGGCCGTGTGTGGGTGTCAGCCATGAGCATGACATGTGTCTGGGCCTTAATGCCCCTCTTCCTCCACCCACCGACCATCCACCGTCTTGGCTGGCAACAATGTCTTTAATTTCTTAGTAGCTGCATAAATAAACTATAAATTCAATTTTAGTACGGCAACGAGGCACTTGGCTGGCCAAATAGATCGCTTGCGCCGTATTGTATTGGGGTACAGTAGGCACTCACTTACGAAAGCAAACTTTTCTTACTTAAAAATTATTACAACTTTTGTAGAAGAAATTTTCTACAAAAGTTTCTTTTCTTTCTTTATTGATTTTGGATATTAATTAAATCAATTAAATCAACTTTTTTTCATCTATTTTAAGATGATAAAAAGTTTAAAAATTGAAGAATTTTTAAAGATCAATAAAAGTAAAAACTATTTGAATTTGACTTAAAGATGTTTAAAAAATGTAATGTTTCAAATTATATTGCTTTTCTCGAATTTGCCAATAAATTAAATATTACTTCTGACAATTGGCAATAATATGAAATTATTTATGAAACTATTATATTTTATTGTAATGCATGTGTGAGAAAGAATACTTAAGAATTTCTCTGCTTCCTTTGCTCTCATTTTCACTGACCACTGTGCGCCGCTAAAAGAGCAATCCCAGATTGCCACTCGAACTGGTTGCATATTTGCTCAGCTTTCACATAACTTATAAGTATTTATGCCATGCGGCAAACTCAAATAATGAACAGGAAAACTTATCCGAAGAGTCGAGGCGAGCGGAGATCGGAAAGCGGAGGGCAAGGAGCAGCAGCAGCAGCACCAGCTGATGGAAATGGCGAACGTTTATCGGGCCGTAAATCGTAGCTCGCTTTTATGCAGCAGGACTCTCGCATGTGCTTAAAATTTAATGACCCTTAAAGACCCAGTATTCCAGCAGTCGGAGGCAGGCGACTTTTATGAGCTGTGTGATTGCGCGGCAGCATGTCGTGTATATGGTCGTGTGTGTGCCACATTTAAGGACCCAGAGATTGGCAGCCAGCGGCCAACAGAAGTCACTGCCGCAGGAAGTCATTGAGACAGCATCGGGCAAATGCAAAAATATGCAAAACGAAACGCTGTCATCAGAACTGGCAATCAACGGAATCAGAATCAGAATCCGAATCAGAATGAGAACCACAGTCGAGTCAGGATAAAATACATGGTATCAGTGCCACATATGAAAGGCAAACAGGAATAGCCCACCTACGTGTTCGCCAATGTAAATTCAAACAAAAGTGAGCGAAAGCAGCATCGATGGCAAACCGGGCCAAGCACAGCCGAACCCAGTCCAACCAGACCAAACCAAACCGATTCGAACCAAACGAGGCCAAAACGGATGGCCAATCGCAACGGCCAGCTGTCCATGGGATGGCCAGGATTAACAGTTGGGGCGAAATGAAATGGATAGGATGTAAAAACGTTATGCCGGGCAAAAGGCGTACAACAGTTTAAGCACTTGCATTGCTATTTTGCCATTTCCCATACTCTTCTGCGGGTCATTCTCGAATTTATTAGCCACTCTCCTGGGACATTCCTTCAATATAACAGTTAAAACAGTCGTTCATTTCTAAACAACTAATGAATTGTGGAGATACACTCATTTGTAAATATCTTTTATTTAAACGATAAAAGATGTTATCGGACTTTAAATTAAGGTCTAGAAGTACCTACACACAATAAGAAACACGTCGCGGTCAAATCGATATGCGCATGGTAAATTTCTGTTATTGCATACGCATATCGTTTTTACCGAATCCCTCTCTCGGAAAAGAGAGGAAGAAGCAAACGCTCTCAATTCGAATTAGAGCAAGATGGCGCTTAAAGTTACTTGAATGGGAGCTAGAAAGACACATTCGAAACTCGAACTGGCCTGGTGTTTACATTTCGAGCATATCGAATTGATCATCGTTTCATATCAAGAATTTTTTGGGTGTTCAATGTACATATTAAAGCTAGCTTCTAACAACAACGTTAGTTCTTAATTTTACCAATATTATTCCTTCTATCACCTTCATTAGGTTCAAATGAAAAGTTTCCCAACAAAACTTTAAAGTGTATTTTAGTTTCGTTGCCAGGGAAAAGGAATATTTCGCCTTACAGTTACCGTTTTTTGCCTCCACATTTTTGCATATTGGCCATGTGCGCTTTGATAAGTGAAAATTGGAAAAATCCTCACTTTGCATGCAAAAATAATTACGAAAATATTTGCAGGCGGGCAACAATGTCGTTGTTTTTACAGTGCTTTTTGCGCCTTTTTTGTTCGGCTACCTGTATATTGAACGTTTAAATTGTGCAACGGATTTGACAACTTTAAGCGTCAACTTCAGAGTAGTTGAGCCATAGGCAGTTAGTGGCTACACACGGGGGCTTATGGCCGGACTCTCTGGGGATCGGGGCAGAAGAGGGAGCCTAAAACGAGGGGAGAAAGTCCAGCGAACAATACAGCGCCGAGGGCTCCATTGTCATTCGCTGTGCATGGCCCAAAGTTAACTGACGTTCAGTTTGTTCATTTCTTTTTTTTGGTTTTTTGTTTTGGCCAAACTTGCCTTTTTTCCTAGTATTTTTCTTTGTATTTTGTGTGTTTGTGCAGTTCCGACTGCAAATGAAAAGGCCATCGAAAACAAAAGCTTGCGTTGCCTATAAATAGCGTGAGCCCAACTTGACTTTCCACTTGCCAACTTTCTGCCACCGCCAGTCGCTCCTTTTGGCCACGAGTCTTATCTGTTTATAGCGTTTTTAGCGTGTAAGTCTCTGTGCACTTTCCGCTCTTCTTTTCTATTCGGCTCCCATTTTCCGTTTCCTTTGTTTCGGGTCTGGCGGAAAATTCCGGTTATGCGTTGTCTACCGCCATAGATCTAGTTGGGATTTGGCATCGCACCGAACTGTGTTACTTAATTGCATTTGCCAACCACATAACGCGTTAAGCAGGCTCACAAATCTAATTGCAATTATGCAATTTGTAGCCATTAAGGCAAAAAACATATAATGTGCCATAAATTTATGCAACGATAATGCTCGACGCGGGTGCACCGATGTCAACGCTTGTTTGCAAATAAACACAAATCGCCGGCCGTAATTTATTCGGGTGTTTGTGTGAGTATGTTAACATGGCAACACGCTCCCCGGATTTATGCACACCGGGGCTACAATATAATTAACAAAACAAAAAAAAAGGGCAAAAAAGATTGCCATCGAACTATGGCAACACATTGTTTATTGTATTTAATAAATTATTTTTCCAGCGCGTCTCGCGCTTTTTTAATTGCATTTCAATGTGGCAGAGTGCGTGACTTCGGCGCGAATAATCCGAAAACTTTATTAAATTACAAGCAAATAATGCAAATCACGTGTGCAACAAGGCGTGGTTATTTTTACCACCTTTGTTTTTGCTATGCCCTCATAAGTATGCTGCACTATGTCGAGATAGTTTTTATGGTTTAACGGCTGTTAATTGGCAAACGATTTTTAAGTGGTTGGTATAAAAAATATATTTATAAACAGACAAAAAAATATTTGTAGTTTCTATACCATTTTTATTGTACGTTTTTTACTGAAATTTTAATTATATTATCTTAATTTTATGTTTTATAAAAAAATTAATTTTACAAATAATTGGAAAATAACGGTAATTTGTGTACCTGCACCCAAAACAAAATCGATATGAAACGTAGATCGATTTTACATTATTTAAGGTCAATTTTTATTTGATATGTGGCGAGGTAAACTTGACCTGGTCAAAAAGGGTATTCCATGTAAAAACGATATAGGTTTTGCATGATCTGAAATTTTCATGGCCATATCGATTTTACGGGGACATGCTTTTTATACCCGTTACTCGTAGAATAAAAAGGTATATTGTATTCGTGAAAAAGTATGTAACAGCTAGAAGGAAGCGTTTCCGACCCTATAAAGTATATATATTCTTGATCAGGGTCACTAGCCGAGTCGATATAGCCATGTCCGTCTGTCCGTCTGTCTGTCTGTCCGTCTGTCCGTCTGTATGAACGCTGAGATCTCGGAAACTATAAAAGCTAGAGGATTGATATTTGGCATGAAGATTCTTGGAGTTCCTACGCAGCGCAAGTTTGTTTCAAGAAGGTGCCACGCCCCCTCTATCGCCCACAATCGCTTATATACGATTTTAAAAATTTTAATATTTCGGAAAAGTAAAAATGCAGTTTTATTGTGTTTATCAATACCTATCGAAATGTAGAAGAAATTTTTCAAATCGGACCATTCGTTAAAAAGTTATGCGTGATCAAAGTTTCTATCTCCATCTCCCTCGCACTCCTTTACCTGAGTAACGGGTATCTGATAGTCGGGGCACCCGACTATAACGTTCTCTCTTGTTTTTGTGTGTATTAATTTGTACAGGTCTCTGACCCTTAAAGAAAAATGTTAACAAACTGCTTTACCTAACTTCATTAAGATCTTTTTTTTTGTTTTTTTTTTTACTTTTTATAATGTTATATTTTAATAATATTTGCAAAAGTTTGAAAACATTTCTCTTGTGTTAAATATATTTAAATTAAATTGGTATTTACTGTTTAATTTCGTACTGTGCATATTTTTTCAACATCACTATAACCTTAAATTTAAACTAATTAAAATTTTAAAAGCTCTTGCTGCTAACCCCAAAGAGCATTTCGCCAAACTTGGACATACTTAGCTAAATAACAGAATTAATGAAACATTTCCAGACCCTGGCTGTGCAAATACAGTTATTTATACTACACTCAACTTAATTACAAGCAACAGCAGCCGCAGGAGGCATCGCTCCTCTGACAGCAGCAACACCAACACCAGCAACATCAACAGCAGCAACACCAATAGCAGCAACATAAGCGGCGAGCTTAATCCGGCTACATAGCCATGGTTCATTAATCAGACGCGACTATAAGCCACAACAAAACCAAGCATCAGGCTACCTACTGCTCTGGGATCCTGGGAACCAGGAGCAGAAGCAGGAACCGCCAGAATCCCAAGGATGCCAGGGAAAAAATTAACAAGCAACTTAACACTTTAACGCCTTTCACTTCACTTTACGATGCCAGCGAACAATGTAATTACTTCAAAACAAGACGAGGCTGCTGACCTCCCTCGGTTCCTGGGCTCTTCGCTTTTAGGGTTTTGGATTTCGAAAGCCTTGAGTTGAGTTTAGGACGAACTAACTGAGAGCCAGCCCTGAACGCTTGGCCAGGTTTTCGGGCAGTGTGCGGCTGCTGGCGTCTGTTGGGATGCTGTGGCCCTGACTGCATTACCATTTGATTATAGAAAACATTTATTTAAGTTGCCCGGGGAAAGGCAACTATGCCATTATGTGGCCCACAAGCACACTGAGGGAAAGCAGGGTCATGATGTTTTAGGAATTTTTTCGTTCTAAAAACACGAAAACTAAAAATGTGATATATTTCAAGAGGTTTGAGAATCTCTTCTCTGTATTTAAGCTACGTCTATTTTTATTTTTTACAAACGTAAATTACATTTTCATTTTATGGGATATTTTCTCTCTGTGAATCAGCACAGGATGGCTAGGGAAAGCAAGGAAAAGCTGGGCGAGCCAAGGCAAGCCAACAAACTGCACCGCCAACTAACCACAATGCAAATCCGCAGAGCAAACAATGTCAGGTGACGTTGGCCGGGGCCTCCGCAGTGGCTACGTGGGTGGTGCTACCCGCCAGGTGGTGCAGTGGGTCGGTGGGTGGATGGGAGCTCCAGTGGGTGTGTGCCAGCCACTGACAGGCTGACAGACAGCGGCACACCTTTGGAATCAACTTTGAAAGGTGCCCCAGCCGACGCTAAACCACACAGAGCTCTCAAATTGGTAAACGTTGACTCGGGCCTCTGCACGTAATTCAATCTGCAGTTTCAACTTATTCCCAGCTTCGGGATCAGCGGGATGAGCGAAGGAGATCGGCAGGATACCAGGCTGCTGGAAAAGGAGCATCTGTAGCAGATTTACCCGTCAGTCGTCGCGTCTGAGCATGTGTTAACGGCTTCTCCTCTTCATCATCGTTGTCTTGGCCAACCTCTGGCCATTTGTCTTGCCCAACTGACAGCCTACTTTCGCAAGCCGAAAGGCCCGATTCTAAGTGCTCATGGCCATATACCAATACGAAAGCCCATTGCAAATGCTAATGGCAAGCCCAAGTGAGTGGCCCAAGCAACGATTCCCGTACCAACTGGGCTGTAATTAATGCTATCAGCCGCCGACTGTGACAAGCAAAAGGGGCCTGCACATTGCAGCGGAGCTAACTGGATTTTGGAACACCTTTAACTGAAAACAAGAGAGAACGCTATAGTCGGGTGCCCCGACAATCAGATACCCGTTACTCAGGTAAAGGGAGTGCGAGGGAGATGGAGATAGAAACTTTGAACACGAATAACTTTTTAACGAATGGTCCGATTTGAAAAATTTCTTCTACATTTCGATAGGTATTGATAAACACAATAAAACTGCATTTTTACTTTTCCGAAATATTGAAATTTTTAAAATCGTATATAAGCGATTGTGGGCGTTAGAGGGGGCGTGGCACCCTTTTGAAACAAACTTGCGCTGCGTAGGAACTCCTAGAATCTGCATGCAAAACGCCAATCTTCTAGCTTTTATAGTTTCCGAGATCTCAGCGTTCATACAGACAGACAGACGGACAGACAGACAGACAGACAGACAGACGGACAGACAGACGGACAGACGGACATGGCTAGATCGACTCGGCTAGTGATCCTGATCAAGAATATATATACTTTATGGGGTCGGAAACGCTTCCTTCTAGCTGTTACATACTTTTGCACGAATACAATATACCCTTTTACTCTACGAGTAACGGGTATAATTAGAGGGCTGAACTGCAAGTTAGAGGGTTCCTTGAACTCCGGTTTCTTGGCGAAAACTGTCAGTTGCGAGGAAAAAATTCTTCTGTGTCCCAGAACATAAGTCATGCCCATCGGGCTATGCAATATTTGATTCTAGACGAACTTTGATAAATTATTATACCCGTTACTCGTAGAGTAAAAGGGTATATTGTATTCGTGCAAAAGTATGTAACAGGGAGAAGGAAGCGTTTCCGACCCCATAAAGTATATATATTCTTGATCAGGATCACTAGCCGAGTCGATCTAGCCATGTCCGTCTGTCCGTCTGTCTGTCCGTCTGTCTGTCCGTCTGTCTGTCCGTCTGTCTGTCTGTATGAACGCTGAGATCTCGGAAACTATAAAAGCTAGAAGATTGGCATTTTGCCTGCAGATTCTAGGAGTTCCTACGCAGCGCAAGTTTGTTTCAAAAAGGTGCCACGCCCCCTCTAACGCCCACAATCGCTTATATACGATTTTAAAAATTTCAATATTTCGGAAAAGTAAAAATGCAGTTTTATTGTGTTTATCAATACCTATCGAAATGTAGAAGAAATTTTTCAAATCGGACCATTCATTAAAAAGTTATACGCAATCAAAATTGTTTATATATCTATCTCCCTCGCACTCCCTTTAGCCCCAATAGATAGTCGGGTCACCAACCCGAGTACAGCGTTCGCACTCCCTTTAGCTGAGTGACGGGTATTAGATAGTCGGGACACCAACCCGACTATAGCGTTCTCTCTTGTTTTTTAATAAATTCATAACAGAAAATGTTTATTTTTATATAATTAAGCACATAGTATAGAATTCGAGGAATACATTTATAAAACTGTTCAAGTCTTTATTTTTTCGATATTATACTGAGTTTAAGAATTAAATATAAGGGAAGGTGTAAAATTCTTGATAATTTCTGGGCTATTAAAATATACACATAGAAATATATTATTAAAACAATTAAATATGTCGAATAAAAATTTGTGATTTACATTTTTTAAAATGTAGAATTAAAAAGAACTATTTCTTAATTTGAGTGTTTATGGAAAATGTTAGGAATGCAAGTTTACAAGCCCCATCAAGTCGAGGAATAACACTTAGGAGGGCTTTGGGAGAGCCCCTAGCCGCTTTGCAGACCAACCAGACCGGATATACCCTTTTGCAACCCTCGGCTAGGAACCCGCGCAGAAGTTTTCAGTTGATTGCATTCGGGTTGGGGCAGGAATCGAGCGTCGGGGATCGGGGATTGGGAATCGGAAATCCAGGCAATGGTCTGCCGTGAGCCGTTGGCGTTTGGAGCAGCGACACTTGGCCAAACTGCTATTGCACGAGAGGCGAGAAGCGACGGAAATGGCTGCCTGAACACGCATACTCCTCGAACGCGGGGACAGGAGGGGAAAACGGGGAAATCGGAAAATCGGGCCGAGAAACGTTCTGCGTGGGACATAATTAATTTAAAGGCTCGCCTCGCCATGGCAATGTTTGCAAAGAGTGTCAGGTGCTTGGGTTCGCAACTATTTATCATCGGGCGAGTGCATTTGCATGGCGCTGATAGCGATCGAGTTGATTTATTATAATTACGCTGCAGCTGACAGCCGGAGCGGTAAATGCCCTGACAGTCGCTTTAATTACACATATCAATTAGCAATGAGTGGCGAATGACAGGCGGCTTAAGCCAGTCAAAGGATACTTACCGTCATCCAGTGATAAGGCTCTCGGCATTTCCTCTTAAAGCGCTGTCGATGCTTGTGGTTTTTTTATTATATCATTTTAAAGAGGGGGCCTGGCTGTGGCGCCCACACAAAAACACATAGAGTAAACATATGGCAGGAGGTCCTGGCCACATAATGGCCACACTTTGCACAGGACAAACGCGCTAAATAATAAAGGGAAAATGGCTGGGGAAAAATAAAACAATTTAAGAACCGAAAACAAGTCATTTGCCAGGCTGCGAGTCCTGCCTGCACTGTTCGTCCTGTTCGTCCTGTTCGTCCTGTGTGTGTTTGTGTGGGCGTTCAACTTGCCTAGGCCTTGGGCGTAGCCATTGTCGTAGTCATCGGGCCAATGTCTCGGCAGGTCCTTATCTCACTCGCACACTAAAATGTCCTGAACAGTTTCAGTTTTTGTCACTTTAACCACTCCTCTGATGGTTATTTTTCCTTAGTTTTTTTTTTTTGATTTTTGCTACTTTTCTATTTGCACACTAAACACTTTTCAAGGCACAGGAGCTGAGTGTGGGAGTCCTGGTGGTGAATCCAAGGGACGAGCTCACACAACCACCGCTGCCGCAGGACGACAGCCAACTGTGCGATGAGCCCGAATACCGTTGCCAGGACGAAGAGCCCAGTCGTCCTGTCGTTCAGCTCTCGAACTCGAACCTGTTCGGCTCGCTTGCAGACAAGGACTCTCCCACATTGAAGCCTGGACGCGCACACCCACACGCACACATCCCCCCGTCCATCCGCCCTTCCATCCTCGGTATCCTTGTTTGCCGCGACACTTGTTACGGTTTTTGCGAGGGTGGATGGACACGTCGTCCTGGCCGAAGTGTTCGGGCTTGTTTGCTCGCAGCAACGACAGCGGCTCTCGTACAACGTGTCGTATGCGCACTTTTGCGGCATTTTTAACTGTTTATTCCGGGTGCCCCCAGCTTGCAACTAAAAAAAAAGAGATGGGAAAAAATGGGAAAAATAAGGTATGCACGGAGGGGTTGAGGCGGTAAACAGGCCTTGTTCGGAACCAGACAAGCGACCACTTCAAATTTATCTTTTATCGATACTCATACATTAGGAATCGACAAGGCTTTGGTTTCTCTTGAATGTTAAAAGGAAGCCAAATAAATTATTTCTGTATATTGTCCAATACTAATATTCCACGTAACTTCGTATGTTATTTTAAAGCAATATTCAGCATTTTAAAAATATCTTTGTGGTCTTAGTTTATTATTTTGCTTAAAAATGTTTTGTGGGGAGAACTGTACAATATATTTTCTATGTGGTTTTTCGGCGCAGCTGGTTTTTGCGTTTTAATTAAAGTGGACATTTTTTAGTATAAGAACGTTTTAGTATGTTGTGTTTTTGATGCTATTATTATTAAAATGTACCTATTTTAATTGATGTAGAAAGAAAATATGTAATAAAAAGATAAAGTAATGCTATTATAAATACATATTACTAAAACTTTATCTGCTCTAAGTTAAACGTATAGTATACTTCACATACAAGTATGTTACAATACCTAACTAGATTTTACAAATCCCATTTCAATGTTACGTAAATAGCAATTAACTAATTTAGTTAATCGATAAATTAACCATTAAATTACTACCTATAAAAATTATCTTTGGCTATTAGGCCATTTTAGGAGCTCAAATAATAAAGAGACTTTGTGGTGTGTAGTCCAGTTTAGCCAGTTTTAACTGAAATATCCATTGTATTTTTTTAACAGCCTCCGGCACGAGCAACAGCAAACAATTGACAATATCTGCTAGTGATTGGAAAAGGTCTGTCACTATTATTTAGCAATCTAAACCATTGTAGCCGAACATGAACTATGCGAGTATTTGCAAACTCCACGGACGTATTTACAATGGTGTGCGAACGCATTTGGGTGTCTGGGTGTATGGAGCTTAGTGATTTTGTAATTGCAGCATCAACAATGATGTCATAGCCCATGCAAGTTTAATACGTTGCCAGTGGTGTTTTTGAGTGTGTTTGCGGGTATCCAGTGGCCATAATGTGCCAGCGGGACAATTAACGGCAAGCGGCCAGACGGTCGGGCTATGTAAATACGGCCAACAGTCAATTAAATTCGAACTCGCGAGTGTTAAAGCCCTGAATCGCAGGACGGTTCGAAGCCAGTTGGCTCAGTCCTTAAAGCCCGGCGGATAAACACGTCTACATATGCCCCGCCAATTTGATTACATTTTTTCAATTTTTTTCCAGCCGAACAAAATTTGTAATTCAAATTAAAAGCGCAAATAGTTTTTTTCAGCAATCAGTGGCGGAGACTGGGAGAGTATGAAAAAAGGAGGTTGCACTTTGAAAAATACCCGAAACACATTCGTCAAATTACTAAAATTATTAATATAACTTAATGTTCTTTTTACAGATTTAATTAAATCATTTGAAATTTTTGGAAATAATTTTGAATATTTTTTGTAAGATCAAAGTAGAAATTTCCAAAAACTATACAGCTTTTTGATTTGGTTTTTGTCCTTTTTTTTAAGATCATTAAATACAAATATTAATTTAAATAAATTTTAACTTTGTACCTTTATGCTTCTAGAATTATATTGTATTTAATTTGTTCTACCATTTTTTCTGACTAGCAGCCATTTCTTCTTTATCTTAAAAATGTTTTCTATACAGTATAAATTATTTCTCGCTTTGGTTCGATTTTCCTGCTAGTGTGGAGACTGGGGGACCGGAACTGTGGCAGGCAACAAAAGGCATACCAAATTACTGGTGAAGCGTCTGTCTCAGTCGAGTCCTGTGCCCGGGAAGAGGCCGAGTAGAGTCCTTGCAAAAGGCAAATGAAACGCAGTCAGTGGAAATGACGGCGCTCGGCGCGAGAGAGAAATGAAGGCAACTAAAAAATGCCAAAACAAAAATGGAAATAGAAAATGCCGCCACATCTGAATGCTGTGGAGCAACAATGTTGCATTCCACTTGGGCACTTTGTTAGGGACTTTGTATACCATATATATATATATATATATTATATGTATGCAGCAACAGTCATATTGTGTGTGGCCACACAGCCTGCGAGCTGGAGGAGCTGAGGGGGGCATCAGAGGGTTAAGGGTGCCCGAGCGGGCTCTGGGACATAAGGGCGAAAAGTAAAAGCCACGCAGGCATTTGGCACGGAAAATATTTTAAAATTCCAGCAACGAAAGTGCAGACAAAACTCTTAAATGACGAGCAGCACGTGCCCAAATAAAATGATGCGCATAGTTTTGGGGCATATGAGTAGGGGCTTTCAGCCCTCAGCCCTCCCTATACATACATATATTTGGGTCTATGTGCTGCCTTTTTCCTCTTCCTGGTTCCTTCAACTCAATTTCGCACACACACTCCGGTTTATCCCGGCTGGCGGGTTATCCTGGTAGGCTTTTTGCTGACTTTTCAATGTGTCAAATCGTGCAGCATTAGATTGGACTTGCCAAAGCCAAGACGCTGGCAGTCTGCGATGCAGATGGGTGACAAGTGCATATGCCAGCGAATCGAAAATGGCTTATTTATTCTGATATATTGATAAACATCACTGCCACATGGCAATGGCCATGGTAACACGAAGATCCGAACAAGGGGAGCCTCGAGGATGGAACTCAAATTGGTTATAGGAAGAGATTGGTTTTCCATTTGACGCATTTAATATTGCTTGCAACATTA
Source organism: Drosophila lutescens (assembly GCA_037075285.1). Classification (NCBI taxonomy): domain Eukaryota; kingdom Metazoa; phylum Arthropoda; class Insecta; order Diptera; family Drosophilidae; genus Drosophila; species Drosophila lutescens. The sequence goes on along the minus strand of JBAMCF010001249.1, from coordinate 23,873 downwards.
ATATGCATTTTTAATATTCAAATTTCAATGGAGGTAATATTTGAAACGTAAGGCCGATTTATTTGTCCAGAATGCTTATTAGTTGTTGAAAGCACTTTATGAATTTAATACCTTTAATATCTTGGTAGACACAACTTGCTTTTATTTAAGGATATATTTTAGAATAATTAAATTGTATAAGCTTTAGTTATTATAATTGGCTTGGAGTTATTTTTACAAAATAAAAAAAAATTATTATTTTATTAAAAAGACTAATGTACTTGTCACCTGTAAAATGTTGAATATTAATTTATTTCTCCTGAGTTCTCCTTTATTCACTTCTTTTATGTTGTTTGTTACATTTAGCCAGGAAATCATAAAGAGCTATACTGAAATTGACAATCATGCAAATGAACAGATGTGCGGGTTTTTATAGCTAAAGATTATCGCCGGAGAAGCGTAAATCAGAGATCATTATGTAACTGAATATCATAACAAACGGCAGCTAATTAAAGTTCGGCCAATAATTTGCACATTTATACACTCGAACGGACTTTTTTCGCATTCGATTTAATTTAAGAAATTTGCATAAAATAAACATTGGGATTTACGAGAAATCACGCAATATTTTTGCAATCTAAAATAGTCGCAACAAATGGTGGGGCCAGAAAAAAGATCGAATAAATGCAAAAAATTAAAATAACAAAATCTCGTTTGCATTGGTCGGACGGATGTCTAGCAATAATCAATCAAACGTGAAATAAATGAAAATGCTCCGAACAAATCGAACAGCAAATCGTTTGTCAGGGCTTCCATATTTCTTTTTTGTTTTTTTCGTATTATTTATTTATTTTTGTTGTCTTGGCTTGCTGCTCTTTAATACGACTTCCTGAGCCCTTAAATTTTAGCATAACAAACGAAATACTTTCCGACCATTTCCGCTGACTTGTTTCAGTGACATTTAAGCGACACAAAAAGGGGAAACTGGTCGAAAAAAAAAAAACACAAACTGCAAAGTGCAGTAAAAAATTTGTTGAAATATGCGACGAAAAGCGGAGTATCCTCGCCATGTCCCGAAAAGCCAAAAAAAGGAGCCAAACTGCTCGGCGTTTTATTTGCACTTCAATTTTGCCCCCGACGACGACCGGCGGCGCACTTTATGGCGATTGCAATCCCAGCTGCACTCGCCTAACTGCACTGCAGTGCAGTCTCAAAGTCCCGAAGTCCTGAAGTCGTCCAAGGAGTCCTGAGTCGCGACTCCTGACTCCCGACTCCTTGCCACTCGCTAGACAAGTGCTACTTACGGCTATTTTACGTTGGAAAATGTCCTTTGGAGCTTATCAGCGTTTAACATCGGACAGAAGTCAGCCCAAAAATAATGGGCACAAAAAGCAAGCTGCAGGTAAAATGCACGGCTAGCGGAACGGAGCGAAACGAAATAAAATCATGTGACACTTTGTGGTTAATAACGCCCGGCTATGCATATACATGTATATGTTCGAGCTACCGGGTCGCATTGTCTCGCCGGCTAACAAGCCCCGAAAAACCAGGACAGCTCACACAACCAATTGGTTTCGGGGGTGGCGGTGATTTAAATGCAAATTTATCGCCATGCAGCAGTAAAAAGGGAGCCAAAAAGAATCATAAACGACCCCACAAAATATAAATAAATGGACACACACGCAAAACGGCACAAACCAAAAGAACTGAGGATGTAATAATAATATTTACAAAATGTCTGTTTGCGCGACTTCTGACGAGAGAACATTTTAATTTTTCGCATTTGCATTTACATTTTGATTAAACGATTTGCATATTGCTGTACCACCACCACCGCCAGCTCCCATTTAGTGCCAAACTGATTAATTTATTGAAAGCAATTCGGGGATTAATCAGATCATAATGCCAGATATAACGGCTGCTACTTCAGTTCCCCGACCTGCTGCATTCGGTACAAGTTGAACAGGAAACGAGTGCGTTGCGAGGCGCGGTTGTGTTCCCAATACTGACGCCAAACCAACCCACCAGCCATCCAGGCGTAGTAAACCACCAGGGTTAACATCAGGACCAGGATGCCGGCGCAGCTGTACACCAGCGAGATCCTGCCCCAGGTCAGCTCCATCTGGTAGATCCTCTCCCGCGCCTGGTACAAAAGAAAGCAGTAGCCCATCGAAAAGAGCGATACGTAGAAGTAGACCGAGTGGTAGAAGGCCGCCAGCCGGTTCAGCAGCCAGTTTGTGTAGTCCAGGCTCATGGTCTCGGATGCGGAGACTCAAAATATGAAATATAATTTTTTAACGTTTATCGTAAATATCGTAAATATCGTTGAAACAAGGATCTGGAAGTTGAACGAAAGGTCAACTGGGTCGCAAACGCTTAGCACATCAAAAATATTACAGCCTTTGCAAAACCTGTTAGGGATTACAAAAATCCAATGTTTTATTTTCTTTGTGAGGTGCGAAATCAAAGAATCTCCGTTACTAATAATGTACAGATGATTAATTAAAATAGAGGTATTATTCTCTAATAAAATCATTAATAAAGGATAATATCATCCATCCATTTCCTGAATTATAATGCAACTTAATTCGACGCAGAACTATCCTAAAGTTAAATTATATTAATAAAACGAAAATAAAATTAATCATGTCCATGCGCAGATCCACGCTAAGGGCTACCACCCCTTCCACTCCCGCCTTACTCGGCTGAAAAGTGAGAGGAAATGGTATTCAAAGACCGTGCAACAAAATATATCTCTCTGGATCCGCCACTGGCTTGAATTACCCTATTCACTAGCTTTGTTCGTTCTTAAACTAAACTACAATTTACCCATCCTTATTGACGCTACCAACTTAAACGTTTCCACATTTCCTCAGGTGAAAGTGATAGGCTTCACTTACGTGACTCAGAATGTGATCAAAATATTTGTTCAAAGAAGGGCTTATTGCTCTCTCCCATAAATCACATCACCTGAGTGAAAAGTGATAGGAACGATGGTACTCTGAAGGCACTGGTTCGAAACTTACTGAATCCTTGAGCTCCGGCTGCATTGTGCAAATTTAATTGGTTTTTAATCGTCACCCCATGGTCGACGATACCTTGTACGGTGCAGGCTGCACATTAGAATCGATGCCTTTAACCTGTTATTGGGTGCACTGCAGTCCAGTCGGCTGGTTAAAGGGGGAATAAGAAAAAGACAATAAGCCAAAATGATTAATCCGGTCTGCCTACCAAAAATGTTAGCAATGCAGTTTAGTGTGAACCATTTAATCCTTTTAAGGCAGTGGTGGCCAGCAGAAGCAGCACATATACAATAAAACGCATTGCGTTTGTGTGAGTGCGAGCATGCACGAAGCTGACTGTGTGCGTGACGTTTTTCTGCTTTACAGGGTACGTGTACGACGAAACGCTGGCAGCGCAGCGGCAGAGAAATCGCCTATCCCATGGTTCCGGCGCGCCGCCTCTGCTGGGCACCACTGTTTTAAGGTGATTTTATTTTAATAAACTACTCAAGTCAGAAAATATAATTGTTCAATTACAATTGACTAATTTGCATAATGACTAATTAGCAACAACAAAATTACTGTTTGGTATCCCCCTACAACCAAATCCTAGATCCGCCACATATCTGCCATTACTTCCTTTTAAATTCTTAATGTACATATGTGGAGTTTCAACGATTTGTGAATTTCGGCTCATCCTTTTGTTTTCTCTTTTCCTGAACTTGGTGTGGTAACCAAATGCGAAATTTCGCACAAAGGCCGCACTCTCTGCTCATCGTTAGTCATTCCCATGCTCCCCATTCTGCGGAGCGGAATTGTTGTTTAAGTTTGCCATTTTTCAACAACTCATCAATCTGTTCGATCTGCTATGCTGCCATAGTTTGCCTGCCAGGCTCAGTTCCAGCTCCTCCCTGCCAGCTCGTCCTTCGTCCTTCGTCCTGCTGCCGGTTAACGTTTCTAACTTATGCGAGGCACGCACTCTCACCGCAAATGCAGCAGCATCAGTCTTCGTCTGCAGCACGAACACATACACCGATTTTCGTCGTGCACTGGAATAAAATAATATAAATATCACTAAAATAAAATAAATGTTTACGTAAATTTAAAAAAAAATTAAATAATTATCCGCAAATGTATATACACACAAAGTTGTATACTATATTATATTTGTTATTAACGATTATCTTATGAAGTAAAGTAAAGTTCCCGAACATCTGATTTGAAATGTGGATTTTTAATCATCTATTTATTTTTGTTCTTAAAAATAAAAATACAATTTTTAGTCCCTTTTTTTCCCGCCACATAAAACCCAGTTTAATTTTTCCAAGTGTAGTTCTATGAACAAATATGGCTTGCTGATTTGAAGCGAACGGAGCTTGCTGATGGGCCTCAAACTGGCAGGAAAAGCCAAGCCGCCTGTCGCCAATGACGCTAAACTTTTTTATTATGTATTTGGCGCTTTTATTATTCATCTATCATCGCTGTTATAGTTTAATAGAAAGTTTAAAAGTCATCATCGTGGCATCGGCATTGCCAATGACTTGCCAAACACACCGTGCACCATATGCTCGCCTCGATCCAAAACTCCAGTTTCCGGCTCTTCCTCTCCGGCTCTCGATTCGGGCTCTTTCCCCACATGATGCTGGCCAAAAGGCATTTGGCGGGTCCTGGCCTTCAGCCAGCTCAGAAGGCAGATAAACAATTAAATTTATGCAGCGAACGTTTCATTAGCATTCGAGGACTCCTCGCGGAGCAGCAATCCTTGTTTAGTTTGGCCGTTCTTTTGGACCGGAGCCGTTAGTGTTAATTAACTTGGCGCGAATTCAAGTGGCCAAAACAAACGAAATGGCTATCCCGCTTACACTTTGAACTTCCCTTGGCAGCATGGCACATGGTCGATACAGAAATCTCCATACTATTTATATACATTTGTTCTCTTCCAGAGATGTAGATGGCTTAGTGTCGCAAATTCAATAAAACTGCAACTGGCCCATGATACGTTAATAGGAGCATCGGCTACGCATGCAAAAAACCAACACAACCACAAAGTGTTTCTAATAAATTTTGCAACAGCAACTACAACAAGTGTTTAAATTTATCGCATCTGCGATTTACTCCCCTCATGACTCTCGTCCTCCTTTTCCCTGCCAGTCTCCCTTGGACTGAATAAACAATATTTTATATGAGCCCAGAGCTCGGGGTCCGCTCGTCCAAACTCGCTTAACCATTGCACTGCCCGTTGGCGCTAACTAAACGATGCTGAACATCGATTTCAGCACTTTGGGCTGGAGTCGACTGCGAGACACCCTAGATTAAAAATTTTAAAATTTGTTTTATTTATAGAGTCAACAAATACAATAGCAAAGCTGAAAATATAAAAACCAATTGGTTTCAAAAACTTGGAAAGTAAAATTTATACAGTAAGCTCAATTTAAATTTGAATTTACCGCAAGAGATAGCAGATAATTCTAGAGTTCGACAACTGTAAAATTTAACGGTGCTCTTCTACACAGAGAAAATTATTTCGTAAAATTCGTTCTTTTAAGATGTAAATAAAAGCGTTTTAAAAGCATAATTAAAATACAATTTGTAAGAATAATTTTTTGCATAACAATATCCCCAATGAAGTACATATTATTTCCCTCTAATTTCTAGAAAATCTATAAACTGTTTTAGTAGTAAAAAATTATTAAGTGAATTAAAATAAATCTTTATTGCATAATTCAATTACCTTTTAAAAAAAACTAGCTACATTTAACATCAGTTAACCTAAATGACTCATGTTCGGCTGTGGTATTGTAGGGTATCGAAACCACGAAGAGCAATTATGATATCGGGCATGATTTTGTGGGCAATTGGCTTTAATGGCTACCAGGGCAGTCCAAGCCAAGTGCTGTCGCCAACAGCAACAGCCAGCATCGGTCCTTGTGTGTATTCCGGCCATCCATTCCCGTTCCGTTCCGAGCACTAACCGCTGGTCTATATGTACGTGTGAAATTTATTTAAATGCTGCCAAAAGGCAACAGCAGCAGCAGCGATCTGAGGCTGAGACTGTACAGGATCTGGGACTGGAACTGATGAGGCTGCCGGAGTTGGACTCGCACTCGAAGGAGACACTCGATTGTCCTCCGTTTTGGGGCTAAAGTGTCGCCCTGGCTGTGTGTTATTAGCGGCGGGCTGGGTACTTGCCAGCAAGTAGGGCCTAGACTCCGATGCCTATCAGAAGCTGGAGGTATACGGAGAGAAAATATATCACCAGAATAAGTCATAAATAATAATGTCTTTCTTGGGCGCATAACTTCTGATTGTGGCTAGTAAAATTTATTAATTTAGCTGATCAAAGTACGAATATTAAAATATTATACAAATGTATATTCATTCATATGATTTATATCCGTAAACTTAAAAATAGTTTTAAAAGTTTATTTAAATTTAAAAATGGTGCTAATTTTGTTTCTAACATTATTTAATACAAATTTCGATTGGAACAATGACTTTATCAATCCATTGCACGCAAATTTGTTCGAAGTTTGTATTTCATTTGAAAACTACTTGTCGTAGATTATTTTGCTCTGTGTAACTCCAAGGGAACCAATGTGGGCAGCATCCCTTCCATTCCCCATGTCCTGTCGCTACTCTTGATTCTTCCTTTTTTTGTTGGCGGCCTGCAATTTATTATACCCGTTACTCGTAGAGTAAAAGGGTATATTGTATTCGTGCAAAAATATGTAACAGCTAGAAGGAAGCATTTCCGACCCCATAAAGTATATATATTCTTGATCAGGGTCACTAGCCGAGTCGATATAGCCATGTCCGTCTGTCCGTCTGTCCGTCCGTCCGTCCGTCTGTCTGTATGAACGCTGAGATCTCGGAAACTATAAAAGCTAGAGGATTGGTATTTGGCATGAAGATTCTTGGAGTTCCTACGCAGCGCAAGTTTGTTTCAAAAGGGTGCCACGCCCCCTCTAACGCCTACAATCGCTTATATACGATTTTAAAAATTTCAATATTTCGGAAAAGTAAAAATGCAGTTTTATTGTGTTTATCAATACCTATCGAAATGTAGAAGAAATTTTTCAAATCGGACCATTCGTTAAAAAGTTATGCGTGTTCAAAGTTTCTATCTCCATCTCCCTCGCACTCCCTTTACCTGAGTAACGGGTATCTGATTGTCGGGGCACCCGAATATAGCGTTCTCTCTTGTTTTTATATTGCCTTACATGATAATCGTTTGCATTAAAAATCGGCCGGCGTTGTCTGGCCGTCTGGCAGTTGCCTTTGCCAAAATGTCGTTGTTTGTATTTATTTATTATTCAAAGTGTTATCGGTGACAGAGCAGTGGTGGCGGTGGGGGCGGTTCCGGATCCGGAGGCATGGCAGCCGAAAACCCAAAGGATTAGTTATGATAAATGTGTTTTATAAGCGTGACACACACACCGTGGAATGGGCAATTCCGGGCGAACTGAACAGAACAGAAAAGGCAAACAACCAAAGCGGGTCGTGTCCCATTTTAATGCACAGATAATGAGTTCCTTTGTTGGCAATATGTCAAATCGCTAGGCCAATATTTCAGACCCGAAAGGATTGGGATTGGGATCGGGATACATTGTGCCGTTTGCCATTTGCCGTTTAGCATTTCGGCGTTTTGTGTATGCGCGTTGAGTCGTGTTAATTGCGAGCCGGCTCATGGCAACTACTGGATGAGATTATTTGGGCAAGATTATATAAATCAGTGGCATCAATTCTGATCAGTTACGCAAGACAAGCCGCAAACGGAGGCCTGATAAATGAGAGTGTGGCGAAAATTGAGAGGAGAAATCAATTAAAAACGCTTCAATTGCTCTGCTAGCCATTTTCTCCTTGTTGTGGTTGCTGCTCCTTCGGTTGCCATAAGGATGGCTGGTCCATCCAAGATAGGCATATCGAAATAATCGATGCATATGCCACATTAACGTTGTGATTTGCGGTCAAAACTCTCCAAATTAATGCACAAATTTCACAGGCCATAATTGATAGCTTGAGTCTTTAAGTAGATATTTTTAGATACCTTTTTGTGATGCACAAATTTACATACACACGGAGGATTTTAGTATGTTAGTCGATATTCCTTTTGAAATAGTTGTAAATCAATATAATATAATATTATAGTCCTGTTCTTACACTACACAAATTAGAAACACATAGCACATGGTAAAAATCTGATAAAATTATATTAAATAATATCATTTTGACAATTCTCTCTCTTGGAGATTCTCAGACTTTGAAAAGAGAGGAAGACATATGAAAACAAGAGAGAACGCTATAGTCGGGTGCCCCGACAATCAGATACCCGTTACTCAGGTAAAGGGTGTGCGAGGGAGATGGAGTTAGAGGGGGCGTGGCACCTTTTTGAAACAAACTTGCGCTGCGTAGGAACTCCTAGAATCTGCAGGCAAAATGCCAATCTTCTAGCTTTTATAGTTTCCGAGATCTCAGCGTTCATACAGACAGACAGACGGACAGACAGACGGACAGACAGACGGACAGACGGACATGGCTAGATCGACTCAGCTAGTGATCCTGATCAAGAATATATATACTTTATGGGGTCGGAAACGCTTCCTTCTAGCTGTTACATACTTTTGCACGAATACAATATACCCTTTTACTCAACGAGTAACGGGTATAAAAATTTTAAATGTCCTATTCTTAACTATTACATTGTCAAGCTAAATACAAACATTTGCTTAAACCCTTTTAATGTGTGTGGGAAATCAAAGTTCAATAAACTATAATTATAGAAAAAACAAGAGAGAACGCTATAGTCGGGTGGTGCCCCGACTATCTAATACCCGTCACTCAGCTAAAGGGAGTGCGAACGCTGTACTCGGGTTGGTGTCCCGACTATCTATTGGGGCTAAAGGGAGTGCGAGGGAGATAGAGATATAAACAATTTTGAACACGAATAACTTTTTAACGAATGGTCCGATTTGAAAAATTTCTTCTACATTTCGATAGGTATTAATAAACACTATAAAACGGCATTTATATATTTTTAAAATCTTAAAATGTGGCCTCCAGACACTTTTAAAATCGTTTATGGCGATTGTGGGCGTTAGGGGGGCGTGGCACCTTTTGAAATAAACTTGCGCTGCGTAGGAAGCCCAAGAATCTGCGTGCAAAATGTCAATCTTCTAGCTTTTATAGTTTCCGAGATCTCAGCGTTCATACAGACAGACAGACGGACAGACGGACAGACGGACAGACAGACAGACGGACAGACAGACGGACAGACGGACATGGCTAGATCGACTCGGCTAGTGATCCTGATCAAGAATATATATACTTTATGGGGTCGGAAACGCTTCCTTCTCCCTGTTACATACTTTTGCACGAATACAATATACCCTTTTACTCTACGAGTAACGGGTATAATTACGTGAGTGGGAACGAGAAGAAAAATTCACTCAATTCGCTTTATAGCGAGATAGCGCTTAAAGTTACTTGAGTGGCTTTCGAACTGGCCTACTTAAAAAATGTTGTTTACATTTCGAACATATTAAATTGAGATGGCGCATATCAAGTCAAAATTGATACCAAATAATTTCAAATAGACCATCGTTTCAAAGCTTTTTTGGGTGCATTCAATATTTATACCCGTTACTCGTAGAGTAAAAGGGTATATTGTATTCGTGCAAAAGTATGTAACAGGGAGAAGGAAGCGTTTCCGACCCCATAAAGTATATATATTCTTGATCAGGATCACTAGCCGAGTCGATCTAGCCATGTCCGTCTGTCCGTCTGTCTGTCCGTCTGTCTGTCTGTCCGTCTGTCCGTCTGTCCGTCTGTCTGTCTGTATGAACGCTGAGATCTCGGAAACTATAAAAGCTAGAAGGTTGAGATTTCACACACATATTCTTGGGCTTCCTACGCAGCGCAAGTTTGTTTCATCGAGGTGCCACGCCCCCCCTAACGCCCACAATCGCCATAAACGATTTTCAAATGTGTCTGGAGGCCACATCTTTTAAGATTTTAAAAATATATAAACGCCATTTTATAGTGTTTATTAATACCTATCGAAATGTAGAAGACATTTTTCAAATCGGACCATTCATTAAAAAGTTATACGCAATCAAAATTGTTTATATATCTATCTCCCTCGCACTCCCTTTAGCCCCAATAGATAGTCGGGACACCAACCCGAGTACAGCGTTCGCACTCCCTTTAGCTGAGTGACGGGTATTAGATAGTCGGGACACCAACCCGACTATAGCGTTCTCTCTTGTTTTGTTCTATAATTATAGTTTATTGAACTTTGATTTCCCACACACATTAAAAGGGTTTAAGCAAATGTTTGTATTTAGCTTGACAACGTAATAGTTATGAAGTAGGACATTTTAAAGTTTTTATACCCGTTACTCGTTGAGTAAAAGGGTATATTGTATTCGTGCAAAAGTATGTAACAGCTAGAAGGAAGCGTTTCCGACCCCATAAAGTATATATATTCTTGATCAGGATCACTAGCTGAGTCGATCTAGCCATGTCCGTCTGTCCGTCTGTCTGTCCGTCTGTCTGTCCGTCTGTCTGTCTGTATGAACGCTGAGATCTCGGAAACTATAAAAGCTAGAAGATTGGCATTTTGCCTGCAGATTCTAGGAGTTCCTACGCAGCGCAAGTTTGTTTCAAAAAGGTGCCACGCCCCCTCTAACGCCCACAATCGCTTATATACGATTTTAAAAATTTCAATATTTCGGAAAAGTAAAAATGCAGTTTTATTGTGTTTATCAATACCTATCGAAATGTAGAAGAAATTTTTCAAATCGGACCATTCGTTAAAAAGTTATGCGTGTTCAAAGTTTCTATCTCCATCTCCCTCGCACACCCTTTACCTGAGTAACGGGTATCTGATTGTCGGGGCACCCGACTATAGCGTTCTCTCTTGTTTATATTGCTATTATTAGTTTATGTATTTTGTTTTGATTTAGGTAAGAGTATAGAAGAACTTCTGATGGCATAACTGTAGTGGATTCAATTATGGTTTGATCTGCCCTTAGTTTCCATTCACAACTGCTGAGATGGGAAAAATGCAATTATGTTAGTCAGCAAGCATAATCGATTAACGCTTGGCATTGATGTAGCTGCTTCTGTTCCTGTGCCTTCCGCTCTTCGTCCTTGCTCCTTCGTTATTGTCTCACTCCGTACATTTCCTCGATTGTGCTTCTTTTTTTTTTGACTTTCTGTGGGATCTGGTTGCTGCGCACGGGTAAATGGGATTGTGATTGTGTTTATCAAGACGTATAGAGGTGCTTATAAATTCGATTAAATTACGAGCCACACCCACTCGAGTAACCTTCCACGGAGCCGCTTCTCTCGTGGTAATTCCACTTTAATCGCGTGCCCCGAACGCGTGACTGGCGATGTGCCGAGCTAATAAATATTTCACTTAATTCACGATTTTCACGCCTACTATTTGCTCTCTGGGCCACCTGTGAGTGAATTGTAACAAAACGTTTTCCCCATTTTTCCTGCCTGCTCGCACATTGTCATCGCTTTGTGCCCCAAATGTGTGGAAAGGTGGGCGTGGCACTAGTCCGGAATCCGAAGTGCCGCCGGACTCCCGAGTGCCAAAGTGTCGTAGTGCCGGAGTGCCAAGTGCTGCCGGCGGCGTCTCTCGAAATGAGTTGACACTTTGCATGTCAGTGTAATTTTGAAATATTAATCATATGGCATGTGCAGCTTTGGCGACGATGACTGCCGCCGAATGGCAATGTTTGCTTGGCATGGCATGGGCATGAGCTCTGGGGAAATCCTCTGGGGGAAGGGGAATGGAGCTGAAAAAGGAGCTCGATCCGTTGGATGATGATGAGGCCGAAACTATTGTTGCTGCTGCATATTACGTTACGGCACACACCAACTTAGAGCCCAACCAGAACCATAACAAAGGAGCACTGGCTGCATAATCAAATAGAAAATGTTCGCCAAGTGCACTGGGAAAAATAATTCAGTAGATTATAAATTTAAATAAAATTACCACAATTTCAAAGATTTCTTATGTGAAGTGTATTAAAATAATGTTTTTAATTAATGTGTCTTTCAAACCAGAAGTAAAATGTTTTATTATGAAACATTTATCAAATAAAAAACATCAAAACTTGTTAAAGGAAAAGTTATTGCTGTCTGACGAATTCACAGAAACATATAAATTACTTTATAAATAATATTAAAAATTTTTTAAATAAAATTCGAATATATCTTTTTAACTTTTTGTGTTTTTAAAAATGAAATGAAAACTATAATGTTCAATATAAATAATGGAAATTCAGACCATTCTATCCTTTTTCTTTAAGTTTAAGTCATTAAAAAAATATTACTTAAAACGCTAATTGTAATATTAAATCAAAACATTATGACAAGAAACTGAAATACAAATAATTTAAATTTATTGTATCCTTCTATACTTTATTTCTTTCAGTGCAATGTCCTGCCTCGTCGAGGTGGCATAAAGCAATTAGTGTTGCATTTTATGGCCTTTAATGTGGTAATGGTTTCGGGTAATTAACAATTATGTCTAACTACAAATGCGACACGTTGCCGATTGCGTGCGTTGGCTGCCCGGCTACGTCCTTTCCAACCCCCCCAAGTTCTGCCTGGCAGTCCACAGTCTCAATCTCCTGCCACTTCCTTCTTTAGGTTATTACAAATTTTGCATATTTCAAGTGGATTCCAAAACTTGCTTTTAGCAAGCTCCGATGGAAAACTTCATTTCCATTTTCCAGCTGCAAAGGAGCAGCTGAACAAAGCAAATTAGCCATGGCTGTGAGAAGTAACTAAGTGGTTTGCTTATTGTTAGTTCGTTTGCCATATTAAAATTTCAGAAATTGCCGTGCTGCATACTTTTAATGGGCCGGAGGTACGGTATCCAAGGGATCCCACCAGATTAATTACCCATGCAAAATTCTGCACTGGCGGATGAGAGTGAATTGGATCGGGGGGCGTAAGTCCGGGTCCTGGTCCGGTTCCAAATATCCCAAATGGCAAGCCCGGCGACCTAATGAGCCAAACTGCATTGGCATTATAATGCACATTGTGTGTGTGCACTCCTGCTTTATGAGTTTCGAATGATTTATAGTTCCATTTGTGCTTTGTTCTGCGACTTTAAGTTCGATATGAAAACGCACTTTGGGTGGGGGAAAGTCAAGGTAGGAATTTCCATACAGCAAGGAGTGCAAGCCCATGTGGCATTTTAGATACTAGTTTTTCGGCAGGAGATAATTAACTTGGAATAGAAAACTGTGTTTTTTTAATGCTTTCAAAAATTTTCTTATAAGTATACCAGTTTCTAAGCAGGAAACATACATGCGTAGTAAGTTTGTTAATTTGCTTTTTATGTATTTGAAAATATTACAATTATTGAACACTGAACAAACCCGATTTATATATATGATTTCCAATTTACAAATTCCTTTACCTAAAAAACGACCTACACCTTACAACTTACGTGACTTAATTTGAGTTCTACACTCATTAATTTGTTAACATGTTGCACGAATTAAGGAGAATGCTATGGGTATCAATGGCAGAAAATTCACACCAACAGCTTTATTTAAGCCATGCTAACCGCGTCGGCCGAGCTAACGTGCAGCTGAACAGCTGAAAATTCCATTTTAAGCGGCACCAAACGCTCTTTTGGCCATAATTAAAAAGCCCCAACCTAATGGGCCCACTGCCCCCGACTCGCCAAACCACTGCCACAAGCAGACTTCCCCGATTCGCAGGGGATGTGGGATGTGGCAAGTGGTTGGGCCTGGGACACTGCAAAAGTCTATTAACGTACATGAAACTGTTAATTTCGCTGATGCAATTTCGGCCCAATTTATTGTGCACCCACAAAACACAATAAAAAAAGTGAATGGGGCGAGCAAACGAGGAAAACGAGCCGAAATTGAAAAGCCAAAGTACATAACAACAAGCTGGCGGCCGACGCATGGCCCCCGAATGCCAATCCCAGGCGCGAAAATCAATATAAATATGCTCGGCACATGGCCATGGAGCCACCACGCCCCTTTTGGCCCCTTCTCCCACCCTTAGCCCAGTTCCCCCCTCCGTCGAGTGTCTCTTCTGCTCTCGGAACATGACAATTTATGTGCATTTTGTATGCAGACGGCTAAATAGACAAGGCTAGGCGACCCTCATGCTCGCGTTTGTACCTCCACTCAAGAAAAAATATTGCAACAAATATAGCAGTATAACGAAATTTAATATATATTTTTAATTGCCCCTTTGCCTAAAATAAAGAAAAATGCTTTGGGGATAATCGAATCACATTTTTAAACACCAAGTTTGCATAATGCATATTTTAAGTAATTGTAAACAATTGTAACTAAGTTAAAGAAGTGGTCATCTTAGTAGCTAAAGCTACAATAAATTAAAATTTACCCATTTAATGTTTGTCATGTTTGGATAACGATTTATTACAACATTTTCCAATACGTACATACATATATTTAAAACTGTAACTAAAAATCTTCATACATTTGGATAAAGAACCCAAAGTTTATTTTTAAAAACTTAGTTTTGACTTTTCATTAAAAAATCTAAAACACAAGTATTGGAAAGAATTTTTTTTTACCGAATATTTTTAGAAACCTTTGTTTAAACTTGTTAGTTCCATTTTAGGGAGGGTTTAGCATGGATCCATTACACTATTTTCTCGCAGTGTATGCGTGCGCCGGCGGGAGGGACGCAGCATAATACAATGCCTGTGCCAAGGACACCGAGGAGCAAGCGCAAATGCAACCCCAAACTCGTAAACGCCCGCTCACACGTAACGATAAAACTTGAAAATGCTGTTAGCTACGAAAATTTGCTGTCGGACTTTTTACCCGGGAGTAGGCCTAATTTGACTGCCGCCCCTCGGACTTCCACGGCCCCTGCTACACTCCACCGGAAAAGCCCCCTTCTGACCACCCAGCGGAAATGCACGCACCATTGCATCAGTATCTGTATGCGTGCAATTGCAAATTTATGCACTGCGCTGTAAACAAGGCAAACATTTCCGCCATCGACTGTGCGAGTGCGAAATTCGAATGCGTCGCACAATTGTGAATTATTTACAGCATACTTTGGGCGAGTGGCGCGGTGACTTTGACTCGATTCGTTTCGTTTCGTTTCGATTCGATTCGATACCATGTGAGTCTGGTCAGCGACAAACCTAATTACAGTAGCAGGCGGCAACCATTCGGACGTGGGCAAAAGGACGCAGGACCCAGGACCCCGAACCTTTGTGGACTCGTTTAGCCGCGCAAATTGCTGTCCATTCAGTTAGCTTTTAGAGTCCTTTGCCGCACGCACACCTCTCCGAATTCAACAGCCGGGCCACATAACTTTCGATCCCACCGACAACTGACTTTCCAACTCCAGCTGAAAATGCTACTGCTCCTTCTCCCTTTGCCCGCTGTCAAGTTGACAAACGGAAGGGGGCAGGGCCTCTGGGAAAAAGTGGGTAAACTGCCTGCTGCAAAATATTGTGCAATGCGCTGCCAAATAAGAAAACAAAATAAAAGTGGCCAGGAACCAGAGATGTACAGAAGACAACATAAAAGCAGAAAAGATTAGCAAAAAAATCGCAAGGAATATTTAAAAAAAAGTCAAAATGTAACCTTGTACAAAATCTTGTTCTTTATTAAACGATTTTCAGACCTTTCTTAATAATCACTATCATTATTTTATTTCACGGCAGAAGCCATCCTTATGGATAATTACACCCTTTGTTTCGAAAAAAGACGGGCTTGATTAAAAAACATAACTTGCACATTATTCAGTTCATCTTTGGGTAAATCTTTTTACTTAATACCAAAACAAAGGCTCTCTTTTTAATGAAGTGTGTTTGTTTAGATACTAATAATATATATGGACTAGTTTATAATTTTATCCTTGGTTATATCTTAAGCCTAACTACTTGCCTAACAACAAAGACATCGTTATGATTTTTTTCGGTTTCGTTTAAATATTTCTGTAGGCTGTGTTCAAAATGTCAGCTATAAAACCAAATTATACCTGAGATTTTGAACATATTTTCAAAGGACGGATCTTAAAAAAAGACTAAGCGGCAGCACTTGCAGAAACATCATGGAGGAGTGTACATTTTTAGATACTATTTAGAATAAGTAAAATAAGGATTAGGTCAGTAAATATAACTTATTTATTTAAATATGAATAAGTTTTGTGAAAATAAATTATTTAATTTCTTTTGCTGTAGAATAATTTGTTTAATAAATATTTTATAAAATTAAATTGTTCCAAGGGATCACTATTCGATTAAATTAAAATATAAATTTAAAAAAAATGTTGGATAGTTCCAAAAAAATTATAAAACAAGAGAGAACGCTATAGTCGGGTGCCCCGACAATCAGATACCCGTTACTCAGGTAAAGGGAGTGCGAGGGAGATCGAGATAGAAACTTTGAACACGCATAACTTTTTAACGAATGGTCCGATTTGAAAAATTTCTTCTACATTTCGATAGGTATTGATAAACACAATAAAACTGCATTTTTACTTTTCCGAAATATTGAAATTTTTAAAATCGTATATAAGCGATTGTGGGCGTTAGAGGGGGCGTGGCACCTTTTTGAAACAAACTTGCGCTGCGTAGGAACTCCTAGAATCTGTATGCAAAATGCCAATCTTCTAGCTTTTATAGTTTCCGAGATCTCAGCGTTCATACGGACAGACGGACAGACAGACAGACAGACAGACGGACAGACGGACAGACGGACATGGCTAGATCGACTCGGCTAGTGATCCTGATCAAGAATATATATACTTTATGGGGTCGGAAACGCTTCCTTCTAGCTGTTACATACTTTTGCACGAATACAATATACCCTTTTACTCTACGAGTAACGGGTATAAATCCCATAATATATTTTTAAAATTTTTGGCTCACCCAAAAGTTACCCCTTTGGCGGAGATGAGTACATCGAGTGTAAACAGCAACAACGAAAAACCTTTAACGGCAAATGTCGAACCTCGACCCTCGACTGTCGTTGGGTGTCGGTAGTTGGTAGCTACTGGATTGGGCCTGCTTTTCGACGGGCCCAAATGCGTTTGTCTGTCCCTGTGTCTGCGCCTGTTTTATTTTACTTTTGCATATTTTTTGGCGTGTTTCAACTATACTGCGGCGCTGTCTCTACATTTTTCAAGTTGTCTGCGTTTGACGTGCACGGATGGGCATGGGCGCTCCACTGCGTCGGCGGTGGCAAAAGGGGGTGGCAGAGGGGGCGGCAAGGACGGCGGCGGTTGGCGTAGTTACAGTTTTGCCCATCGACTGGTTTTCCCCGCGCTCCTTGGTGCGGTTGTGGTTCGTTGCTTGGTTATCGCCAGCGCCACTACTCACACAGCCAAAGACTACTGCCTGCACCACTACCAGTGCAACAGCAACTGCAGATGCACTCAGAAAAAAACATTTGGGAATTAAAAAACAAAGACTTTTTTGCATAGGTTAAAAAGCCTGTTTATTAATATTTTCCACTTTTGTAATTTAATATAAAATTACGAAATTCGAAAAACCTAATTATTTGGTTGTAGTTAGGATTTTATTAAATAAATATACAGTTTTCTTCGTATTTTTTTTTACTAAGTAAATCCTCCAATAATAAAAAACCTTGCCTAATGAAAGGTTTATTTTATGCACATTTTTGGAAATAATCTTTATTTTGGTTTTTGATTGGTAATTTGGGTAAGACAATTACTATTTTCGATCTTAGCGTGAGTATCGTGACAATACATCCGCGTACTAATCAATTTTTATTGACTCAATGAAATTCACCTCTTTTTTTTGAAGTGCAGACCAGCAAAGGCAGCAACAACGACTTGGGTGCTGTCGGTGAGCCTGTTTTTTAGTGCCTTCCGTAACCATTAAATTTTACGTTTTTATTAGCGCGCGCACACACACTCACACACCCGTAAAAGGAGGGAAAGGCCGAGCACGGCCAGATAGGCCGCCCCACCCCACCACCCACAGCCACCCACTCCGCTAACAATTTTTGAATATTTCCGTTTTGGCTGGCAGTTTTCGGTTTTCGGCTTGTCTACAAAATGCAGTTTTGCATGCACTTTGGCCTCGGCGCAAAAAGTCAACCGAAAAGAGACAATAATAAGTGCACAGCACAAAGAACGGAACCGAAAAATAGGGGGGAGGGAGAAAACTGCAAAAAACAGCGAAAAAGGAAAGAGACGTGGAAAATGGAAAATTGCATTGCGCTTGGAAGTATGCTACGGTTTTTTTGCTGCCTTATCAACGTCTCAAATCGGTTATGGTTGATAGAAAAGGGGAAGGGGTACTGGCAAAAGTTAGCCGAGATAGCGAAATGTTGTCGCCCAACAAGGACCTGAATATTTTCGTATTTTCGGGGCCTGCAGGTTAAAAGAAGAAAAATAAAACACAGTCCAAAAACTTTAAGCAAGTTCGAATTCAGGTTCGAGTTGCAGTCGTGGGCGGTTTCAAGCGAGTTGTGGCAACCGAAAACGGATGCACGTTCCAGGGGAACAGGTCAAATTTGTGAGAGTTCTGGCAAAAGCCACTCAAACATTTGCAGACAGCTCAAACCTTTCAGACAAAACAAGCTCGACCCAACCTTGGCGACCCAGCGACTTGTTTGACATCCACAATATCTAGGTTGCAGGGTGACAGGACTGAAAAAGCTCTTATACTTTTCGCTGACTTTTCAACAAATTGGTTTAAAACCATATTGAAAGCACTAACAAAAACCAGGACTCAAAGAAGTCTAGGATAGGCTAAACCTCATTGAATTTGTTACAGTTCCTGAAAATAACTATTATAGAAAACATAACACCTAAAACTTACAAAGAAAACTTATAAATTTAAAGTATAAAACCTTTTCAAATTATTAAAAAAAAATGGGTCTAAACTTTGCTGAATATGCAAATCTAACAACTTAGATCATACATACAACAAATTTTAAGGGTACACAGAAAAAATTATATTTTTTAAAACGCCGTTTTAGGGTCAATAAAGAGATGGAACACTTTAAAAAGTTTTATTTATTTATTCTCTGGTTAAGAAGTAATTATAAATTTCCTATCAAACTCTTTTTCTTATCATATGTTTTAAAAACCTTTTTATTTAACTTTTTAAAATGTTTTCACTATTTTTTTGCACCTTTAACTAAACATTTAAGGGAATAACTTTCTCTGTGTACAATTGACCAATATGCAACTATACAAAAATGTTTACTACTAATAAAAAAGTACCTGGTATTTTGATTTTTACTATTTAATAGTAAACTAAAATAGTCTGATTTGTGTATTTTGTTGTTGTCAGAGTTATGGGTCAACGCGACAATTCGATTGTTTAGGACCATTTTTCTATTATATGGGACATTAAAAGATTTTTTTTGTGTGAAGAAATCAATTTAGCCATTATTTTATATATATAATCTTGGAGAATAAAAGGACCAATTGGTAGCTTTGACGGCATTCATTTTGTACCATACTCCGAACTAAGTAGACCCGCCGGAAGACTCAAAATAAGGCTCAACCTTTCGGAACACCCGCACCAAAATTAGCCGAAACAAAAATTTAAAACCTTCCGGACTCACCCTCTACCAGCCAGGACCCTCACACAGATCTGGAGACAGGACACAGGACACAATGGAGCTTTGGCATAAGCTGCGTGGGCAGCTGAACGACTTCTTCTTCGTGAATTACCCCTATATAGCGCTCTATAGCGGAATGGGAGTGGCAATTACCGCCTACTTGCACTACCAGTGGAAAATACATCATTACGACTTGATGTACTGGAAGCATTTGGCGGAGGTCTTCTCGCAGGACATCGACTGCTTCCAGCTGGCCATTCTCCTGGTGATATTCGCGATCAATGCCATTTTCGTGTTTATCATCCTGAGCGTCTATCTGCGCCCAGCCCTCGACCATGGCGGTGAGATGTCGTTGCTGGAGATCAAGGATCGCTATGCCCGGTTCATCCTGATCCGCCTGATCGCCCGTCTCGATCGCATCCAGTCCAAGTTGTCAGCGAAGCGGAAGAGTCTCACCTTCCAGCACTATGCCAGGGCCCACACCAATATGGTCAAGGCGGTGGCCATGTTTCGCAAGGATGCCCGCAAGCTGATCCTGCCCAACGAGTCGGAGATCCTGATGCCCATCGAGGACATCTACGGCGTGGCCGAGGACGAGGAGCGATTGCTGAGGCGATCGGGGTACTACAAACTGATCATCGACACCACCGACGAGACCGTCAAGGCTCTTTTCAACGCCAAGTGAGGCCAGATCGTATTCCAATCTCCAGCCATCTAGCTGATCCTTTTCCGATTCAAAAAACTTTGAGTAAACTGCAGTCCCACCCCACTAATTGCTTTTATCTACTGTAGCAGCCGAGGCTCGCCTGCGAAATCCACTTCTTAAAGCCGTTTTATTGTTTCAATTGTTTGGCTCTGCCAGCTTTTTATGGCCGCATTGTGCGCCAGGCCAACAATAACAGGCCAGTCGGAGACTGTCAGCCATCCCCCAATAACAATAATAGCAAAAGAAAGAGAAGCAGAATCAGAAGCAGTTGCAGAACCAGAAACAAAACTCCAACCAGAAACAGAAACTAAAACTAAAATGCCAGCCCATGTCTGCACAGCTCAAAACAATATCTAATGTTGTCTACGGCAAAATATTTTTCAAGCGTCTTTTTGTTTTCACCGCTTTTTGTGTCCTTCAGGCTTTTGTGTTTCGACTTGTCTTTAAAATTGGCTAAAAGGCTGTGTAAATTTAAGCCAGAGTCGGAGAATTGGTTGTATAACGAGTAATGCATCCTTGGGCTATGGCTTGGCTAGGTAAATACAAATTATGTTGTTTATCCAGAATATAGAAGACATGGAGCCCATAAAGGGGATTCATTTTGTCCTTACACTCCGAAAAATTGATAAAGGGAACAAATCTAAATTAAATGTTCTCGAAAGTGTATCAGGAATTAGTTCACTCTCTTTTTATGTCTCCTTTACTTGTACTCTTAGTTAATCAACCCTCTTTCGACCCCCGCTTCTCTAGTTTTTCGTTCTCCCCATACCCAACATACTCTCTATGTTCTCCTTCAAGAGATCTATCTAATGACCAAAAAAAAATCTTACTTATCAGAGAAGAAACGTTTTTGAAATCAAGACGAAAGTATGTAGTCTTGCAATCGTCTCAATTTCGAAAATGTCATACCTTTTGAGATATAAACTTTGTTTTAAAGTGTTTCTTTATTAATTGCAATAAAAAACAAGAAAGAACGCTATAGTCGGGTGCCCCGACAATCAGATCCCCGTTACTCAGGTAAAGGGAGTGCGAGGGAGATGGAGATAGAAACTTTGAACACGCATAACTTTTTAACGAACGGTCCGATTTGAAAAATTTCTTCTACATTTTGATAGATATTGATAAACACAATAAAACTGCATTTTTACTTTTCCGAAATATTGAAATTTTTAAAATCGTATATAAGCGATTGTGGGCGTTAGAGGGGGCGTGGCACCTTTTTGAAACAAACTTGCGCTGCGTAGGAACTCCTAGAATCTGCAGGCAAAATGCCAATCTTCTAGCTTTTATAGTTTCCGAGATCTCAGCGTTCATACAGACAGACAGACGACAGACGGACAGACAGACAGACGACAGACAGACGGACAGACGGACATGGCTAGATCGACTCGGCTAGTGATCCTGATCAAGAATATATATACTTTATAGGGTCGGAAACGCTTCCTTCTAGCTGTTACATACTTTTGCACGAATACAATATACCCTTTTACTCTACGAGTAACGGGTATAACAAGAGAGAACGCTATAGTCGGGTGCCCCGACAATCAGATACCCGTTTCTCAGGTAAAGGGTGTGCGAGGGAGATGGAGATAGAAACTTTGAACACGCATAACTTTTTAACGAATGGTCCGATTTGAAAAATTTCTTCTACATTTCGATAGGTATTCATAAACACAATAAAACTGCATTTTTACTTTTCCGAAATATTGAAATTTTTAAAATCGTATACAAGCGATTGTGGGCGTTAGAGGGGGCGTGGCACCCTTTTGAAACAAACTTGCGCTGCGTAGGAACTCCAAGAATCTTCATGCCAAATACCAATCGTCTAGCTTTTATAGTTTCCGAGATCTCAGCGTTCATACAGACAGACAGACAGACGGACAGACAGACGGACAGACGGACAGACGGACATGGATAGATCGACTCGGCTAGTGATCCTGATCAAGAATATATATACTTTATGGGGTCGGAAACGCTTCCTTCTAGCTGTTACATACTTTTGCACGAATACAATATACCCTTTTACTCTACGAGTAACGGGTATAACAAGAGAGAACGCTATAGTCGGGTTGGTGTCCCGACTATCTAATACCCGTCACTCAGCTAAAGGGAGTGCGAGGGAGATAGATATATAAACAATTTTGATTGCGTATAACTTTTTAATGAATGGTCCGATTTGAAAAATGTCTTCTACATTTCGATAGGTATTAATAAACACTATAAAATTGCGTTTATATATTTTTAAAATCTTAAAAGATGTGGCCTCCAGACACATTTGAAAATCGTTTATGGCGATTGTGGGCGTTAGGGGGGGCGTGGCACCTCGATGAAACAAACTTGCGCTGCGTTTCAAATTGGAACTGTAATAATAACTGAAATGAGTATACAATTACAAATTATAAATATAAAAACCCAATAACTTACTATTTTGAGAAAAACATCTTGGGTCGCCCCACGCGGGAATCGAACCGCTTGCCTCACGGTTTGCAGTCAAGCACTCTACTAGCTGCGCCACGGAAGCATCACGTGAGGCGCTGTACAAAGTCTATTCACATTTTGTTCTCCTCTTTTTAGTCAAATTGATCTGACTCTCTTCTAGTTATTCCCCCTAGTTATTCATTTAATTTTGCTCGTAAATATTTCATGATTAATATTAATATTTATATGCAAATATATATTTTATTATGGTTTAATAGTAACAGTAATTGAATGTTTCAAATTTAAAGAACCTAAACATCATTTTTACCAAAATATAATTATTCATGATTAAAAAAAAAATGCATTACATTTTTTTTTATTAATATGTTAATATTAGGGATAAAAAAAAAAAAGACACCATGAGTTTTTCGCCTTGACGTGGGATTGAACTCACACTTGCGGCTATTAACGTGAGTAACATATTCATGCACGCACGCGTTAGACCCCTAGGCTACCAATAAATGAAATTTTCTTCGATTTAAGGCGATTTTTTCTTAGGCTTAAAAGATTTTTTCTAAAAAGTGTATAAGAAGGGAATCTGAACAAATAAGCTTACATTTTTTATTTTTTAGAAAAATATTTCATAAAAACAGACACATTTTTTCTGAATGTCAGAAAAATTTTTAATAATTTTTTCTGTTATCTAGAAAACCAATATTTCTATTTTGTAAGAATATTTATATTTTGACGGCGATTTTTTTTATTTTTAGAAAAGTTTAGTCTTTTTTTTCTAAAATCAGTGGCGATTTTAACCCTCAAATAAAAAAAGGAAGATTAGAAAAAATCACCTTATAATTTAGAAAAAAAAGGATTTTTCTGCATTTCAGAAAAAAAATTCTAAAAAATTCGTTTATTAGAGAATTTTTTCTGAAGTTTAAAAAATGTTTCCTCTTAATAGAATATTTTTCTAAAGCACAGTAAATTTTTCTTTTTTCTATATTTAAGAAAAAAAATTTTTTGAGTGTACATAATTTACATTACCAACTCATAGTAACTTTACAGTAACAATAACTTTGTAACTTTATTTTCTAATTTAACATTTGCTTTTATCGTTTATAATATCCATTTCCCATAGGCTAAAATTCGCTTCACCCAGAAAGTTGTACCTCA
>JBAMCF010001248.1:0-33506 GCA_037075285.1 Drosophila lutescens | reverse complement strand
ATATATATTAAATTAGTCTTTCCGAGGTGTAAAACATGACGTTTAGAAACTGTGATTTTTAATGTCGTTAGCCATTTCTAACTTTTTTTCCCGAAAGGCTAGGGGTGTTGCAAAAAGTTGTTGCACAAATGTTTTTCAGCTCAATAAGTTTTATTGAAAAAATTATCTTATGAGCGCAACACAAAAGTTAATGCAAACTTTACTTTATTTTAAAATGGTAGAATTAATTTAAATTGCATATCTTGAAATGGAGTATCGTATAGATTTTGGTATTAATCAACGCGTATTTCCGTGAAGAATTTACAAAAATTAAAAGATATGTATATTTTGCTATTTCGGTTCCTCTAACTTAAATCTTGTAAACTTACCTTAGAACTTAACACCTGAACAATTCAACTTCTGAAAAGACTTGGTATCAACAAGAAAGGATGGTGATGAATAAACACGGTTTATTTCCGATTTGGATGGACTGTATATTCTGTATTAAACTTTATTGAACTTTATTATTACTTAACTAAGAAAACCAAAAAAATTTCAAAGTGTAACGCAGCACAGAAGATACTTAAAATACTTAATGGGCGAAGTTAGTATTTCGCATCACACAACTAACAATAATTCAAATTAAAATGATGGATGCAATTCGTTCATCAACATCCCGGGCCGCCCTGAAACATGGTTTCTGAATTAGGCAGCACAGCTAACTTAGTGATGGGTCGCGTCATCTCTCCAGTCTTACAGCGCGGCCATGATGAGCACCCAATAAACAGGCTAGTATCCGAGCTGCGGGAGGGAGATTTCAGGCCTTCACAAGAACTACACTGCCAACAGCGATGTTACATTCCTTGTTGTTCCTGCACCTAGAAAAAAATTACCTAGAATGTCAAAAAATGGAGCTAAGTCCTTAAATGGCCTAAAATGTAGGAGATCTCCAGGAAAACACGTCGACGTGTAAGCACGTAGCCTTTCCTTGCTTCCCACTATGTTTTTTTTGCGGATACGAAGCAGGAAAACCAAGAAAAATTATCCGAGCGTAAACAACATGGGAGTGAAAGCGCGAAAAACTAGAGAAGTACTGGATCAGCTGATCGAGCTTACAGGTGGACTATCGATAGTTAGAACGACGAGTGTCGTAGCATTCAGCTTTAAAGTTTACTCGTAGGGCGCGACAAATAACTTTTTCAAATGCCTGGAAAAGGAAGAACCCCACCAAAATCTATGGAGGAGGCTGCGATCATCCCTCAGATAGCCAAAAGAGAAAGAACCGAGTGTGGAAGTTCTTAAAAACGTGGCAACGAAAAGCGATGTTGGAGAATTGAAGGTACAGCTGGGAGGGGTTTCGGAGAAAATAGAAGCTTTGCAGGCAGAAAACCATGAACTAAAAGCCGAGATCGAGCAATTGAAACGCGACAGAATCACGGACAAAAAGGAGCTTAACAGGCTGGTTGAACTAAGTCGCAGAAAAAATATAATAATAAAGGGACTTACCAAAAAGAAAGTCACAAAAACTGGACTTCAGCAGTTACTGCGAGACAAACTGGAGATCTCACAGGTTGAGGTGCAAAACACGCGAATAATTTACGAGAGGACAAACAATGTTGGCGTAATAGCTGAGCTGGACTCCGCATCCAAAGTCAACGAATCCTTACGTAACGGAAAAAAAAACTAGCAGGAACTAAAAAATCACTGTGCTGTTACTTACTGTTACTTTTTAGCCAACATTTTTTATTTTACCTTTAAACGGCCATAATTCGCGAATAAAGCCATCTAAACACAAATATGAAATTTTATAATTTATAGTAAGCTCAACTTAAAATGTCTTTAAAAGGAAATTGTCCAGAGATTACAGGTTTCAGTTCTGTGTGGTATTTCCTCAAAGTATGAATTTAGAAACGCAAATTTTTTTCGTATGTGGCCATGTAGTCTTTCAAACTAAAGGAAAAGAATTCAAACATATGGATAGCCCGGATTTTCTGTTTGCGTATAGGCTATACTTTAATATTTACGCGGAGTTTATTGACCATCACTCAACACCCAATAAGGTGTGCAATACTTGCTATTATAGTCTGTTTCATTGGTTGCATGGCCGAAGAAAACGTTTGCGATATGCTAAGCCTATAATCTGGAAAAAAGACCCAAACGGACATAGTGAAAAGAGGTGCTATGCATGTGTTAATGTTAGCGCTGGTATCAATAAAAGAATAATAAAAAAGAAGAAGTATGAGGCAGCTCTTACTGCTGAACTTCCAGTGGCAAACTCAGATGAAGGATCTCATCCACCAACCGCTCCTTATTGGGAAAATTATTCTAACCAAACAAGCAATGGATCGACTGGTTGCCTGATGAAAAGGAGGACCATGATAAACCACAACCGTTGGTACAAGACGAAATGGATTACATTGTTGCGAAATGTGGGTTATCCCAGCGAAACTCTGAATTGCTCACTTCGTTTTTGAAGACCAGAGGACTTACTCGGCAGAACGTTAACGCCACAGAATACCGGAAACAACAAGCTGAGTTTCATGATTTTTTTCTCGTCGACGAAGAAAATAGCTTTTCATTCTGCAACGACATTAAGGGCTTAGTGACAAAAATGGGAATTGAGTACATCGCTAGCGACTGGCGATTATTCATCTACGGTTCAGTATCCAGTTTAAAGGCTGTGTTACTGCACAAAATGAACAAAAATCCTAGTATTCCGCTGGCTCTGGGTACCATTTTGAAGGAGACGTACGAAACTTTGGAAAATATGTTGGATAAAGTCAAGTATAAGGTCCACAAATGGAAGATTTGTTGCGACTTAAAAGTTGTGAACATTTTGCAGGGTGTCATTTCCAAAGGCGGTTTTCCGAAATACTTCTGTTTCCTATGCAACTGGGATTCAAGAGCCAAAGTGGATCAATATACCTGTAAGCACTGGGAAAAAAGAACAGCCGAAAACGAAAAGCTGCTTAAACTGAGGAATAAGCCTTTAATAGAAAATGTTGAAGATATATTACTTCCACCGCTTCACTTAAAACAAGAGAGAACGTTATAGTCGGGTGCCCCGACTATCAGATACCCGTTACTGAGGTAAAGGGAGTGCGAGGGAGATGGAGATAGAAACTTTGATCACGCATAACTTTTTAACGAATGGTCCGATTTGAAAAATTTCTTCTACATTTGGATAGGTATTGATAAACACAATAAAACACCATTTTTACTTTTCCGAAATATTTAAATTTTTAAAATCGTATATAAGCGATTGTGGGCGTTAGAGGGGGCGTGGCACCCTTTTGAAACAAACTTGCGCTGCGTAGGAACTCCAAGAATCTACATGCCAAATACCAATCCTCTAGCTTTTATAGTTTCCGAGATCTCAGCCTTCATACGGACAGACAGACGGACATGGTTATATCGACTCGGCTAGTGACCCTGATCAAGAATATATATACTTTATGGGGTCGGAAACGCTTCCTTCTAGCTGTTACATACTTTTGCACGAATACAATATCCCACCCGGAAAATTCCTCTGGAAAATAACATATTTTCATCAGGTTTCTCCGTACAAGCGGAAGGGACTAAACCTCATTCACCCCTTACATTTCTTCCGTCTCTGGTTTCGAAATACACGGGGGTAACACAAAAAGTAAGGGGGAAATGAGGATTCTATGTGGTTTTCCAAACGAATTTCAAATTCCCTACACCGTCGCCTGCTAAAAGATACAGGATTTCCAACATTTTCTGCTAAATGGAAGAGGTTTTCCAACACACAAAGAACCACCTTCTCACTTTCCCGGTGGGATACCCTTTTACTCTACGAGTAACTGGAAGAGGTTTTCCAACACACAAAGAACCACCTTCTCACTTTCCCGGTGGGATACCCTTTTACTCTACGAGTAACGGGTATAATTAGGAATTGCCAAGAAATTCATTGAGGTGGCTCTCAAAAACAATGATGGTTGGTGTCTTTGAGTGTTTAAAAACCATATTTCCTAGACTCAGCAACGAAAAATTAAAAACGGTACTGTATGGTTTTTATAATTTAATATATCTTGTCGAAGTTCCAAATTTTAATTTTCTCCCTATAGGTGTCCTTAAAGGTAAAATACCGAAAATTTTCCCTCATTTTTGGATTTTTAACGCGCTAGGTGCACTTTTTCGCAAAACTCATTTGTCAATTTAGTTCCTTGGGTTCATAGCTACATAATCACTGAAGACTTGATAGTGAACTTTTAATCGGTTCACAAGATATGGCCGTTACAAATAAATTTAGTATTTAAAACTTTAACTCGCTATAATAGGTAAACGCGAGCTAAGCCAGAGAAACCCAAATGGGTTTTAGCTTATTTCGATGAGTACTTTCCGCCCATGAAATCAAAATTGCGTTTACATTTTTCATGTTGCACTGTGTATTTGTCGAAAAATATCTCAGCATTGAAAAGCAGGAACAAAAACTAGTGCTACTCTAGCTAAAACGCTAAGCTACACATACCTTCTCTCTAAAGCAAAACTGCCAAAAAACTAGAAAAAAACAAAAAATATTACAGCCGCCAAAGCCCTAACCTGATAAATAAAATTAGTTTAAATATAGTAGCATACAATATAGCTGGACTAGCAAATAAACGTCTTTTTAGAAACTTCTTCTCTATCATAAACACTTGAAATATTCCTGTTACTTGAAACTTTCGTAGAAAATAGCTTTGACCAGTATGAAACGTATTTCGCAAACCACAAGCTACATTGGATTCCCGCAACCAGAAGATTTGCTAGGGGGCGGGCGAGTGGAGGATAGGTTCTCGGGATAAGCAAACAGATGGACCCTGGAGTAAACTGCAGCTTTACAACACAACAATGCGTTACCACAATATCCTTGTTCTGTGCCCAAAACAAACTTTCCATACTGCACGTATACCTGAACTGCAACAACTGGAAGTAAGATTTCGAGGACCTCTACAATTGGCAACTGGACTACGATGGAAACAACGTCATGATAGTCGGCGACTTTAATGCGAAGATAGGAGAGCACCAGATCGAAACGG
This sequence comes from Drosophila lutescens, assembly GCA_037075285.1. Lineage (NCBI taxonomy): Eukaryota > Metazoa > Arthropoda > Insecta > Diptera > Drosophilidae > Drosophila > Drosophila lutescens. The sequence goes on along the minus strand of JBAMCF010001248.1, from coordinate 28,488 downwards.
AGACTGGATTCTCAACGGCGAGCTTAATCAACGAGACTCGAAGAGCCTGCGACAAAACAGCGGATGGAAATGGTCTTAAGCGAATAGAACTATGCGAAACCACAAATATGGCAATTCTAAACGACAGAATGAGTGGAGATACGGATGGCAACTTTACTTTCGTAAGAGGGCAAGCCTGCTCCACGATAGACTATTGTGCTATTAGAGGAGCACGACACAATCTTATTAAACGCTTTTCGGTTTTAGAGAAAACTTTCTCCGATCAAATGCCGCTATGTGTAGAAGTTGCGGCAAACTCAGAAACACAGTCCCAATTGAACGGCGACCATCTGCTTCCCAAGCTAAGTTGGGTGGAATCAAAGGCGGAAATATACAGAAACTGGCTGGATAGATGTCTAAGGCAAAAAAGCGAAAACAACGAATGCACAATAAATGAACTCATCTGCACAAGCCATGCAAAGTGAGCGGCGTCAAAACTTTAGGCAGCCATGGTTTGATAGGCAATGTGAGCGCGCACGAAAGCACGCTTTAATACAGCTCCAGAATATTAGGAAGAACCCCAACGATGAAACAAAACTTGCATACCAAACAGCCAATACAGCGTATAAGTCACTGTGCAGAGCAAAAGAAGCGGAGTAATACCACTGTTTGGAGATGGAAATTGGTGAAAGAAGAGGCAGTAAAGGTTTTTGGGAAATGGCAAAGAAATTAAATTGTCGCTTTGCAAACACTTTAAAGGACTACTTTAGTTGTCAATCAGAACGCAGATTAACTGCCATACTTGGAAATAAATGAGCTCGACGAACCGATACAACTCAGCGAAGTCCAAGATGCAGTCCGAAGGAGGAAAGTAAACAAGGCCCCTGGCTTTGACCGAGTTCCGGCCGAGTTCTACAAAATCGCCTCAACGGAGCTAATTTCACTATTAACGCTGGTGTATAATCGCATTTTTGAAGACCGCATGGCTCCAGAGAGTTTCAAGCGGAACATAATTTTCCCGATCTTTAAGAAAGGTGACCCAAAAGCTGCTGCCAACTACAGAGGTATATCCTTCATCGACAGTGTCCAAAAAATATTTACGGCGATACTAATAGAGAGAATATCCAAGCCGGTTTTAGGAAAGGCTACTCGATAGTGGATAGTATTTTTACCAACTGGAATCTCCAAATTAACCTGGACAAGTTAAAAGTTATGTGCATCAAAGATCCCAGGGGACGCCTGGCCAGAGATGAAAGATGGACGTTGAATGGTAGCGAAATTGAAGTAGTAAAGGAGTACAAATATCTAGGAACGGTCTTATCATCAAACATGAGCTTCAAGAAACATCTGCAACAAAAGCTCAAGGATGCCAAGTCAGTACTTGGAGTTTGTTACAAGCAAAGCAAGAAGTCAAGAGCATTAAATACATGAAATAAATAAATACATTAAATGCATTAAATACAAATTATTCGAAGCCACAGCAAAAGCCATAATGTGTAATTCTGCCGAAGTCTGGGAACACACGTATAATAAAAATTGCTAACTTTTTTATTAAAAAGACTCTTTAGGTTGCCATCGAACACACCAAATTACGAAATTACGCTAGAAACAGGACTAGCCCCTCTTTTGCAGCACACTGAATCGTCACATCAGCTACATCAGAAAAGTGATGTCCCTTGACTCTAGGAGGCTCCCAAAAATTGTTGCATCACACATGCTACAAAGCAAGTCGCAGTGCCTCCAAGAGTGGTGTCATCTTGCAAGCAGTGTTATCGTGCCATTCGACTGGGACGACCAGACCACTTGGAAGGACAGTCACCAGAACATACTCGAGGCGATAAACATCCAAGTGAGTCAACGAGCAGAAGAACAAGCAAAGCAAATTGAGAGCCGAGTACACTACAGAACGCTTGAGTACAATCTAGGCACGAAAATCTATTTTAGCGACAACATCAAGATCTATGCGATTTCCATGATCTTTAAAGCTAGAGTGCAGGTACTACGACTAAACTAAGCGCCACATAGACGAGCCCAAACGGAGGTGTTATTGCTTGGCTTAGATGCCTGGCATACAGTACATAAACTGTCTGCCTAAAGTCGTCGCAACTAGAACTTAAACCAGTTGGACTAAGGTTTGCATATGAGGGTCTGAAGACTAGAGCGACAGCCTCTGTTGAATGCAGAATGAGTACAACTTGATTGTAAGAGTCATAATTGTTACTGATTTTGTTGAATAAACTTAACGGTATTTATAGGAAAAAAGTGCTTAGGTTAACAGAATAGGTATAAAGCAAAGTGTTGGTTATTATGCATATTCCGCTAATGGGAGCAAGCCCAGTTACAATTCAGCAGAATAAGCTCGTGCCAGAAAGTGGGTCATTGCTAATGTTGCTGACGGCTTGACCCGATATATGATACTTTAGTGCGCTGACTTATAACTATTGCTGCGACTGAACATTATCCCGGCCGTTGAACAAGTGTTCAACCATCGCTAATGCTGAACGCAAAACTGCGTGGGGTAGGTTCAGGTGATGGCTGCTCGTCGTTCTCTTGGTTGTTGCAGGTCCGTTGTCGTGGCTTCCAGTTGACAAATCGCCGTCGGAGACTATATGCAATGATTAATATTGTTGATATTGCTAACGCAGCATACGCTGCTACTTGATGATGCTGCACAGTGGTAAATTGATTTGACCATGCTGTATCCTTTAGCTTAGCCAGCCGTTGTTGTAGACGATCCAGTTCGTCTGATTCAGATGGTTGGGTTGCAGTCTCTTGAGCTGACTCTGATGTATCTTCCACAACGGGCGTTGTTATATTGCCAAAACGAATGTACGCTAGACGTGATTCGGTGATCATCGTGCTGAATGTGCTAATACTAATGTTGGCGTTTCGTGCGGTGCAGCCTGGGGAAAGAGACAATAAACCCGATCCATTAAGGTAAATGGTGGATGGTATTCCCTTGCATACAGCTTGTAGTTCTATTTGGTTGTGGGTCGCAAACATCCATCTGTTTCGTTGATGCGTTCTTAACCAAATCAAATCTGCTTTCGACTTAATAATCTCACAGAGTGTTTCAGATTTGTTGTTGAAAAGCTGAAATTCACACCGATTTTCGGCGTTGAATGCGGCTTGATGGTTAAAACAAATGTGTTCGTTGTTGGAACTCATCCTCAGTAAGACCAATGAATTGATCTTTGTGGGAATTTACAGCTATAATAGGTGTCTTAATGTCGAATCGATTCCAGCCTCCTGATTTCCACGTCGGGATGGGGATAATGCTGAAGACTTCCTGCTGTGCTGTCGATACCAGAGGCACTGTCATTTTGAATATAATATATTCCCTCAGCGCGGAAGTAGATGATCCCGAATTTTGTCTAATTGGTCTCTTAGCTGCTTAAGAGTTACCAGCATGGGACTGATGGTTTGATGACGAACGCCGGTAAGAACGCTGGCAATTTCCGCTTGCATCCGCTGCATTCCAGTTGCCAGCAGGGTTAGCTGGGCAGTTAAGATTACAAATGCTTGCTGTAAGTGGGTTGCTAGTTGATGCTCCAAATTTCTGATGCGGTTATCAGTGGATGACTCGCTTTTCCTGACTACGTTTATAGTAGAATCCAAGATCGAAGTTTGGTTTTTGAGTAGCATCATCAACACGTCTTCTCTGGATTTCACCTCGTTTATGACCTTGGCCATGTCGTCTGCGTACCTGGCGTCAAGTACGCCAAATAGTAAGTTAGCCACATTACCTACTATATCAAGTGGTAATCTTCGCTGTCGGGAATGATTAATCAGATAACTTCCTTCTTGTAGCTCGCCAAATACATGTTGAAAATGCTCAAATATAGAGTTGCATGCGTTTTCATTATGCAGCTCAGAGCACTTGTGCCTGAGTTCCTTAATCCCAGTGGACAATATGTTCATATCGCTCCAATATGGCTTCAAATCATAATACGCAATGATGGTCCATTCCGAAATTGCCGTTCTTGCAGTGCCGAGTCGTTCATAGAATATTCCGGGCTGATTGGCGAAGTGAGTTACATTTGTTGACTGCCCCATTGCGAGCGGAAGAATTAGTAGCACTGCTAGTAACGTGGGTTGAACTGGAATTTTTACTTTCTTCCTTACTGGGACCATTGCTCCTTCGATGGAACTGTTAGGCCGCTTTGTCGATACTTCTTCTTTGAGAAGCGGCGCAAGACGCGTGATTGGTCGCTGAAAAACGCCAGACGCAGTTTTTACGTCTACTACACGTATGTATTGATCTTTGCCGGGATATATCTTTACTATTATTCCCATCGGCCAACTCATCACCGGCAGGTTATCTTCCTTTATTAATACAAGTAGCCCTTCCTTGACGTTCTGCGACATGGTCTTCCATTTGGTGCGTATTTGCAGCTCTTGGAGATATTCCATGGACCACTGCTTCCAGAATACGTGTTTAAGTCTGGACACCAATTCCCATCTCTTTACCAATGTTTTGTTGGTTGGGGTGAGATTGACATCGGGCGGGGCCGTTAGGGGCTCACCAATCAGGAAATGGCCCGGGGTTAACGCTGACCCATCCGTAGGATCGGATGACATGGGTGTAATAGGTCGCGAATTCAGGATTGCTTCGACTTCCACTATTACAGTGTTAAGCTCTTCAAATGTTAATGATGCTGTGGCTAATACTGATACAAGTAACCGTTTTGCAGATTTTAATGCAGCTTCCCACAGCCCGCCGAACGATGGAGCTCGGGGCGGTATGAACTTGAAATCCACCTGTCGCTGATTGCAATGTTGGCTTGTGCCTTATCCGTGAAGATCGCTTCTGCTAAGGCCTTTAGTTTATTGTTGGCGCCCACGAAGTTGGTTGCGTTATCGCAGTGGATGGTCTGACACCTTCCACGTCGACTCAAGAACCGTCGAAGACCACCTAAGAATGCATCTGTTGTTTTTTTTTTTTTTTTTTTTTTTTTTTTTTTTTTTTTCGCGCGGAGTCCCACGGCCACACCTCCCGCCCAACCGACCGAGGGGCGCTGCCGTGTATCGTACGGCACGATTCGCGAGATGATAGACGCGATGTAGAAAATAAAGATATAGTACGAGGAAATAAAAGTAGGATCTAATTCTGTGCTAGGAAATTTAATATTAATCGTTTTAGAAGAGGCAGAGAGTCAGAATTTGATATAATAGGATAAAGTCTATTATAGTCAGAACATAGTACTCTGAAAGGTTCATGCATGTCATAGTTAGATCTACAGTGGTTTAAAATTAAGGGAATGTAATTTCTAGTTAATCTACTTGGAACAAAAAAGTTAAGTCGTCCAACCAAGTCGGGGCTATCAATTTCACCTCGAATAAGGTTATAAATGAAGACAGTTCCAAGCATCGTTCTACGGTTGGATAGGGAGGGTAAGTTAATTAGGAGTAATCTACTAGAATAAGAAGGTAAAATGCGGTTTGCATCCCAGTTTAGGCGCCTTAAGGCAAAAAGTAAAAAGTTCTTTTGTACGGATTCGATACGGTCTATATGAATTCCGTATTGGGGACTCCAGACGGGTGATCCATACTCAAGTATCGGCCGGACGAGCGAGATGAATAAGGTCTTAGTAATATAAGGATCATCAAATTCCTTAGACCACCTTTTAATAAAGCCAAGCACACCCCTAGATTTATTTACCATGGATGAAATGTGATCAGTGAACTTTAGTCTTGGGTCCAAAAGAACACCAAGATCATTGACTAGGTCTAATCTGTCCAGAGTGCTCTCACTCAGCGTGTAAATCGCATATTGAGGAGTACCACGACAAAAAGTCATCACCTTACACTTAGAGCCATTTAAATTCAGCGAATTGTTGGAGCACCATGTTTGGAAACTATTTAAATCGGATTGTAAATCAGACTGGCAAAAAATATCCTTGTACTGCAGGCATAATTTCACATCATCAGCGTACATAAGTACACGAGAGTGACTTATAACTGATGGAAGGTCGTTTATGAATAAAGTAAAAAGTAGCGGCCCCAAGTGACTCCCTTGTGGGACACCCGAGGTAACCTGGAGTGTACAAGAATCGCTTACCAACTCTAAATGCACTGCCTTCGTGGCGAAACAGCAGAAACTGCAATATACGCCTTGTCTGGTCTTTTTCCACGGAGTTTATGGTGAATCCAAATTGGCCCGCAGTAATCAACACCAGAGTTGAAGAATGGTCGAGCTTGTGTTACTCGGTCGACTGGCAGATTGCCCATGATTTGTTGCATTAGTTTGGGCCGTGCCTTTGTACACTTTACACAACAGTGTATAATGCTGCTCGCCATGGTTTTATCATTGATGATCCAGTATTGCTGTCTGGCAATGGCTCTCAACGCCTGCGCACCGCAATGCATGTTCTCTTCATGCATCTCTCGCAACAGCATTCTCACTATTGGATCATTGTAAGGAAGCAAGATTTGATGCTTTGCGTTATACGGATTGCGTTAGATTCTTCTAGCCTCCCTCCGACTCTGATAAGACTATCCTTGCCGATCATGGGAGACAGGGAGACGAGAGCGCTCTTTTTGTCCACGGCCTTGTGGGCAACAAGTTGCTTGTACTCACATGCGAAGTCAATTTTCTGAATGGTGCGTAGTATGATAGTACGAGCGTGACTCAGTTCCCCAATACTTCGGGTGGTTGTACTCGTTCTGTTTCTTTTGTAACAGAAGCGCATCATATACGGTTGCAATTATAGAGTTCTTCCCCTGTCTGATCCTGACATGTTGGAAGACTCACTTGTTTTGTTCGCCGTTCAAGATCACTTGGACCGATTACCGGCGACTTGATCCATTTGTCACTTGAACCGTGTAGAAAAAGTGGTCCATACAGCCAGAGATTATGCTCTGATAATTTGCTGGCTGCAATTCCTCTTGATAGCACATCTGCTGGATTGTTTGCCGAGGACACGTGTCGCCATTGAGATGGATCTGAGACAGCTTGGATTTTGGTTATCCGATTCGAGACGAACATGTGGTATGTGGCCGACGATGCGTTTATCCAGGACAAAACTACAGTTGAGTCAGTCCAGAAGTATCCAGATGCCCTTTCGATCGGTAGCCGCAAATCCTTTCTTACTCTGTGTGTTAGTTCAGCCCCCAACATAGTTCTAGGCGAGGCAAAGTTTCTTGTGCTGATGGAGCCACTCGTGACTTGCACGCTCTGATGCATCCACGAATGTGTGTACTTCTTGATTAACTGGAACCTTTCCATTATAGATATGTCTAGGAATTTGCATACTGTTCAATGCTTGCAGATCCGAGCGATAATTTTTCCAATCATTTTGGAGCTCTTGAGGGAGCTCCTCGTCCCAACTCAGGTTCAGTGCCCAAAGCGTGTGCATAAACATTTTTGCCTTTACTACCACGGGGCAAATAGTCCAAGCGGGTCAAATATTTGTGCTGACTCGGAACTTACCACGCGTTTGGTGATGATTGATGCTTCGCTTTTCTGGGATCGTCCACACAGTTGATCCTTCTGTGGCATCCATACCAGACCCAACGTCTTGACGCTGTAGTGTTTCAATGTTTCGTCTAGCTTGACGGTTTTGATGGTGTCTGCGTCAGGAACTTCTGTTAGGATTTGCCCATTATTGGAGCACCATTTTCGGAGTTTGAAACCGGACGGTAACAATATTTTGTTTAACTCCTTTTGAATTTGGACTGCTTCCGGAACGCTGTTTGCTCCAGTGAGACAGTCATCTACGTAGAAATCATGTTTTAAAACAGACGATCCAAGCGGGAATTGATCCTTTGCCTTCTCGGACAAGTAATCTAAGCATTTTGTTGCTAAGAATGGGGCTGCCGTTGTACCGTATGTGACGGTTTTGAGCCGGTAATATTTAAGATCATCTGATGGATTCTTTCTCCAGACGACTAGTTGATGATACTGATCGTCAGGGTGTATCCACACCTGCCGATACATTTTCTCTATGTCCGCTGAAAATTCATATTTATGAGTTCGGAAGCGTAATAGAATTGCAAATAGCTCGCTTTGGACAGTGGGTCCAGAATAGAGTATGTCGTTCAATGACTTGTTGCTTGTAGTTTTGCATTAAGCGTTGAATACTACCCGCAACTTTGTTGTGCTGCTTTCCGGCTTTAGCAGGCAGTGGTGTGGAATGAAGTAATGATTAGCGGGTATATCTGTTTGGCACACTTGTTTCATGTGTCCTAGTGCTTCGTATTCATCCATGAAGTCCACGTAGCCTTTCCAGACTTCAGGTGACGTTCTTCTTTCCAGAGCCAGAAACCTATTCGTGGCTGTTTTCTGTGATGCCCCCAGGGCTGAAGCATGTTCAGAAAATGGGAGTTTTACAACAAATTTGTCATCCTTTGCCACTCCTAAGTTTCCTACGAAGTGCATTTGTCCCTTTTTTCCTGTTCCAAGTACTCGGATGCGCTGGTCCAGAAAGCTGAGCAGTGTGTCGAGACCCTGTAACTCTCGGGACCCGTCTAACGACTGCTCGTATAGGGCTCTGCTAGCAAGATCCATTTTTTGCTTGATGATGGCAATCAATATTGTATCCCAACTTGATACATCGATGCCCAGTCCCTTTAGTGATGCTAGAGACTCGATAGTTGTAATGTACAACTCTTTTAATGACCTTGGATCGTCACTAACTGCATTTGAATAAATCAAAAAACTGAGTCCATTTGAGTAGATCCCCATCGAATTTGGGGATGGTGACTCTGGGCAAATGCATATCTTCATTGCTAGAGGAGTTTGATTTTGCTCCTAAGATAACTTGAATTTCCTTTTCAAGTTTTAGGATGGATTTCATGTCATATCCTCCCTTGCTTGGATCATCATATTCTTCATGTACGGAGAAATGGATCTCTTGAGTTTGCGCCCATAGTGATTTTATCAAATCACTTGTTACGGTCTTTCCCGTCTCACGTCCCGACTCACGACAGTCGTTGTAGAACTTCACGTATATTTTTGAGGAATCTTGAGATCATTCTTTGTAAATCGACTCCAAGCGTCATCGAGTGCGGTTAATCTCGATTGATAATAATTTGGACCGGATTTTCTCTCCGATGAATCTTTTTTGAAGTTGATGATAAATTTTGAGATTTTTGACTGATATCTTCTTGCACGTCTAGTGCTTCTGTGACTGCTTGCTCATCCATGTCACTCATATTTATTACCTTGTGTTTAAAAACTTCTGACCCGTTGGGAGTGTTTTATTTGCTTGTATAGCTGGATACGCTCCTATTCGCAACCGAATTGGTCAAAGAAGCTTTTAACACTTATGAATGATTTTGATGAATTTGATGACAGCAACTGTGGTGCTGGGTTCTCGTACTCTGAGAATGTTTGATTCTGGTTTCAAAGTGTCGCCTGTTGACAACTTTGAGAATGTGTCCGGGATTGGATGATTTAAATCCGTTTACCGGGATCACAAACGATTTTATCAAATCGTTGACGGAGCTGGTCGCCTTGTTGACCAGTCTTCCAACTTCCTGAGTCGACTGTGCTCAGGTGTCCTTAATCTGTCGCCTTGTTGACGACTTGGGCAAACTGACTCGTATGGAAGATATCTCCAAAGTTGTGTTCTAGGGTGTGATCTCTTGGTGAGATCACGTCGGGGTCACCAAAATGTTATTGCTTGGCTTAGATGCCTGGCATACAGTACATAAACTGTCTGCCTAAAGTCGTCGCAACTAGAACTTGAACCAGTTGGACTAAGATTTGCATATGAGGGTCTGAAGACTAGAGCGACAGCCTCTGTTGAATGCAGAATGAGTACAACTTGATTGTAAGAGTCATAATTGTTACTGATTTTATTGAATAAACTTAACGGTATTTATAGGTAAAAAGTGCTTAGGTTAACAGAATAGGTATAAAGCAAAGTGTTGGATAATATGCATAATCCGCTAATGGGAGCAAGCCCAGTTACAATTCAGCAGAATAAGCTCGTGCCAGAAAGTGGGTCATTGCTAATGTTGCTGACGGCTTGACCCGATATATGATACTTCAGTGCGGTGACTTATAACTATTGCTGCGACTGAACAGGAGGAATGCACACTCTGTAACCGAAGAGAACGGAAAGACTCATTCCACTTCATAGCAACATGTCCTATTTTACGGGAGATACGCCGATTATACTGGGAAAAAGACGAGTTGGGCTACGAGGAATTCCAAAACGTACTAAATGGAGAAAATTGCCCGAATCTTATTGGCTTCCTAAGCGAGGCGCAAAGATACAGGAATCAACTCTTTGATGAATTGATATAAGAGACTCTTTTGCATGTATGAGCGCTTTTCATTTGAACGACCTGGTATCTGGGGAAGACCCGGGAAGCCAGGTGTATTAGAATGGGAAGTCCTCTGATTAAAATATTATCTCTTTTTTTTAATAATGTTAGAAAGTAATTTTTATATATGTAGTATGTCAACCGCCAATATTTTTTTTATTAAATAAAAGATCTACTACTACTACTATCCCTGAAACTGCCCCTATTGAGTGAGCATTAAACTTTAGGTATTTATTTTATCTGCAAGGGTATATAGGCTCCGGCTGGCCGAAGCTAGCTTCCGTTCTTGACGGACTAGATTGTAGGTAATTGCCTGCCTAAAAATATGTGAAAACAGGAGAGAACGCTATAGTCGAGTACTTCGACTATTGGATACCCGTTACTAAGCTAAAAGTTCGAGTGAGATGAATATATGTTAACACTGTTAAGGAGTAATTATAAGTCGATGCAGATCTTGGGTGATATTTGGATCACCCTAGTGTTCAGTTGCAAAATCAGCATAAACATCTTTAGGGGCCGTGCCTGGTTCTTACTGGTGCACTGTATGGTGAGTTATGTTGATTTTGCTAGTGTCAGCACTTTGCTGCACGAGCTGTCGGCTTGCCGGCCGCGCATAGCTTACGTAAAGTCAAATATGTTTTTAGTTTTTACTTGGACATTCATTAAAAAGCATTGGCTTGAATATAAAACTCCGGCATTGGCCGTCAACATTTACTTTATTAATTGAAATTGGTTATCGAGCCTTAAGGGCCGTTAGCAACGGAGTTAGTTACTCCCGACGTAATCTTCATAAGAAGAGAGAAGAGAGCCAGTGGCAACCGCCCAGCTCATCCATAATAGCAGCCAGCCACGGTGGCAACTGCATCATCACCCCTTCCCCCGGACCAGCCACGGTGGCAATTGGATCGCAACACCTCACCCTTACGGACAACGGCAAGGGTAGCGCGTGGCTCCAGAATTAAAACATAATTGGCACCCAACTTTAACACCGAATTCACGACACAACAAGAGAGAACGTTATAGTCGGGTGCCCCGACTATCAGATACCCGTTACTCAGGTAAAGGGAGTGCGAGGGAGATGGAGATAGAAATTTTGATCACGCATAACTTTTTAACGAATGGTCCGATTTGAAAAATTTCTTCTACATTTCGATAGGTATTGATAAACACAATAAAACTGCATTTTTACTTTTCCGAAATATTGAAATTTTTAAAATCGTATATAAGCGATTGTGTGCGTTAGAGGGGGTGTGGCACCCTTTTGAAACAAACTTGCGCTGCGTAGGCACTCCAAGAATCTTCATGCCAAATACCAATCCTCTAGCTTTTATAGTTTCCGAGATCTCAGCGTTCATACAGACAGACGGACGGACAGACGGACATGGCTATATCGACTCGGCTAGTGACCCTGATCAAGAATATATATCCTTTATATGGTCGGAAATGCTTCCTTCTAGCTGTTACATACTTTTGCACGAATACAATATACCCTTTTACTCTACGAGTAACGGGTATAATTATAATATATAAAATTCATTATGTCGAACTAAAACATTCAGCCTTCAAATAACTTGTGTTTAGTGTCAACTAATTAGTGGCCTTATAAGTTTTCCAGGCCCATATAGGGAAACTAAAAGAAGACTTGACAGTGACAGTAAAGAAGAATTAATCCGTTGTTATCAACCAGCACGGGCACAACAAGAAAATAACGCAGAAACCATGAACGCGGCACAAATAGAGGCGGTAATTCAGGCCGCATTAGCTAGCCAAGAACAGAGGCTCCGAGCCGAATTCGCGGGTCAGATCAATGCCGTTAATCAACAGCTTCAGAGCTTGCGTATAGAAGCGCCAGAGGTAGAATCTTACCAGAGGGTAAAGGTAGTACCGGGAGCACCACAGTGCGATATACCATTACATATAGTGAAGTCAATTCCAGATTTTACTGGCGTACAAGATGAGTACGTGGCATGGAGGCAATCCGCCACCGATGCCTATGAATTATTCAAGTCCTACGAGGGCAGTTCCGCGCATTACCAAGCCGTTACTATTATTAGAAACAAAATTAAGGGACCAGCGCGCGCGCTGCTAGTTTCTTATAATACAGTGCTTAATTTTAAAGCCATACTAGCTAGATTAGACTGCTCTTACGCAGATAAAACATCTTTGCGCCTATTAGGGCGACCAAACCCTCATGCAGTATTACGATGAGGTCGAAAGAAAATTGACCCTCGTTACAAACAAAATTGTCATGACACATGACGACGAAAGGGCTTCATTACTCAATGCAGAAGTTAGGGCTGACGCCCTACACGTATTAATTTCCGGTCTAAAAAAATCACTAAGGGCTGTTGTATTTCCAGCACAACCAAAAGACCTGCCAGCAGCACTAGCATTAGCTAGAGAGGCAGAGGCCAGTATCGAACGAAGTATGTTCGCGGCCACATATGCCAAAGTAGCTGAGCAAAGAAGTCAGAATACAGATTATCATAAGGGCCAGCACAAAGCTCCCGAGAAAAAAGGGAAAAATTCTGGTGCCGACCACGGTCCAGAAAAAATCCCCATTTTTTCAAAAAGCCAAACAAGTATCAGAACAACGATTCATGGCGTAAACAGGACAACTGGGTAGATCAGGGTAAACCAAATCAATCCCAGGAACCTATGGATATTGATCCATCATATTCTAAATTCCGACATCCTACGAGTTTTAGACAGGGAAACAACACTCAATACCAAAATTTGCAGGGCCCAAAAACACCAAACTCTTCGGAGAGAATGACTGGACAAAGGCACCAGCGGGTTAACCACGTTGAGCAAACTGCAAACGCGGAAGAAACTCAAGATTATGAAAACGCGGCCACAGCCGCATTCTAGCGAATCTAGTAAAGGCACAATTTTTTAATACCCTAGACCTAAAATCGGGGTACCACCAGATTTATCTGGCTGAAAAAGACAGCGAAAAAACTGCTTTCTCCATAAACGGAGGAAAGTATGAATTTTGTCGTCTACCCTTTGGACTGAAAAATGCGGGAAGCATCTTTCAAAGGGCGATCGATGACGTACTACGTGAGCAGATTGGGGAGATTTGTTACGTCTGCGTAGACGACGTGATAATTTTCTCCGAAAACGCTGCCGACCACGTTATACACATTGACACAGTCCTTAAATGCCTGTGCGAAGCCAACATGAGAGAGGCAACAGAGAAAACAAAATTCTTCAAAGAAAGTGTTGAATTTTTAGGTTTTATTGTTACTTCAAACGGAGCCGAAACGGACCCGGAAAAGGTAAAAGCCATTCAGGAGTACTCTGAACCAAAAAATTGGTTCAGCCTCAGGTCTTTTCTAGGGTTGACTAGTTACTACAGAAGTTTTGTCAGGGACTTCGCTACCATAGCCAGACCACTTACCTCCATATTTAAGGGAGAGAATGGCACGGTTAATAAACACATGTCGAAAAAGGTGGCTATAGAATTTGATGAGTCCCAACGCAGAGCGTTCGAGCGCCTGCGAGACATTTTGTCATCAGAAGATGTGATACTAACGTATCCATATTTCAAACTCCCTTTCGATTTGACCACCGATGCCTCAGCAAGCGTTATCGGTGCGGTACTGTCCCAAAAAGGCAGGCCAATCACAATGATATCTCGTACGTTGAAAGACTGTGAACTCAATTACGCAACCAACGAAAGAGAATTATTGGCAATGGTTTGGGCTATAGGAAAACTACAAAACTACCTGTACGGCACAAAAGAGATCAGGATTTTTACGGACCATCAACCTCTTACTTTCGCTGTATCCGAGCGAAATACGAATGCTAAAATTAAACGATGGAAAGCATTCATCGAAGAACATAACGCCAAGGTGTTCTACAAACCCGGAAAAGAAAATTTTGTGGCCGATGCTCTGTCACGTCAAAACATAAACGCTATACAAAACAAACCCCAATCTGACGTAGTGAACTTTCCTTAGCCTACACGGTCGAATCCACCGATAAACCCCTGAACTGCTACAGGAATCAAATAATCCTGGAGGAAGCAGAGCAGCCTTTACGGCGACACTTCATAGTTTTCGGGACCAAAAACCGACACATAATCCAATTCAATAACAGGGACTCGCTGTTCGGATTTTTCAAAGAGGTAGTAAACGTAGACGTTGTTAACGCCATTTACTGCGACCACTCCGCACTAGCATGCATCCAACATTCCTTGGTGACCGAATTCCCAGCAACCAAGTTCTGGCATTGCAAAGAATTCGTGAATGACATCACGGATGCAAATGAACAAAAATAAATAATTATCTGCGAACACAACCGCGCTCACAGGGCAGCCCAGGAAAATGTTAAAGAAGTCCTCAGGATTACTACTTTCCAAATATGTCCAAACTCGCCAACGAAGTGGTTGTAAACTGCAAGACATGCACCAAGGGGAAGTACAACAGACACCCCAAGAAGCAAGAGTTATGTATCACACCAACTGGCGAAATGCTGCATATTGACATATACTCTACGGATAAGAGATTTTTTTTAACCTGCATAGATAAATTTTCAAAGTTCGCTGTAGTACAGCCATTACTTTCTAGGGCCATAGTCGATGTGCGCAGCCCCATATTACAACTAATAAATTTTTTCCCAAACATTAAAACAATATATTGTGATAATGAGCCGTCTTTCAACTCGGAGACTATAATTCATTATTGAACAAGAAAGGAAGCAAGCTTCGGCCAGCCGTAGCTTATATACCCATGCAGATAAAAGAAATACCTTTTTAAGTTGTCAGAAATCAAAACGCCTACTTTCTGCAAAGTTACAATGAATTTTCTTATATTTGTTTGATTATTCGTATGGGAGCCTTAAGATATAGTGGTCCGATCCGGCTCGCTCCGACATATGTACTACCTGCAATAGAAAGAAGACTTTTGGGAAAGTTTCATTGCGATAGCTTTAAAACTGAGAGACTAGTTCTCATAGAAACGGACAGACGGACATGGCTAGATGGACTCGGCTATTGGTGCTGATCAAGAATATATATACTTTATGTGGTCGGAAACGTCTCCTTCACTGCGTTACAATATCTGACTGTAATTATAATACCCTCTGCAAGGGTATAAAAATCAATATGACATTGAAATTGTTAATGCACCCCCTCTACACAGCAGCTCAAACGGGCAAGTGGAGCGATTCCACAGTACCCTAACTGAGATAGCTAGGTGCATGAAAATCGACCAAAAGGTTGACGACACTGTTGAGCTTATTATGAGAGCCACGGTAGAATATAACAAGACAATACATTCAGTGACAAGACTGCCACCTAAGCAGGCCTTGCACTCAGCTAATGCCGAACAAAAATTGGCAATAATAGGTAATATTGAAAAGGCACAACAGGCCAATCTAGACAGGTGCAACCCTACTAGGCAAAACTGAATTTTTGAGGTAGGAGAAAAAGTATACCTCAAAAATAACAAAAGGTTAGAAAATAAACTAACCGCACTGTACACAGAAGAGCGTGTACAAGCAGACATGGGAACGTCTGTCCTTATTAGAGGGAGGGTGATCCACAAGGACAATCTTAGATAAAAATACCCCCATCTCTTTTTACCTTTTTGACTTTATTTTCCTACATACTTACACCTTAGCATAGTTACTCCATTTTATACACAGTAGATTTAACCTTTCGCCTTCTTACAGGATCGCGGGAATTTTATTGATAACGTTAACTGTAGTTAACGCTAGAGTAACGGATTATTCGCATGCTCAGTATATCCCAATTTCGGACGGAATCGCGTTGGTATGGGAACAGAGAAACTTGCTTCGACATTCAAGTAACTTGTCCGAATTTTCAATTATAGTAGAAGAAACTACTAGGTTGTCCGATTTATTCCCACAGTCTCATATGAAACAAGAAAGGAAGCTAGCTTCGGCCAGCCGAAGCTTATATACCCTTGCAGATAAAAGAAATACCTTTTTAAGTTGTCAGAAATCAAAACGACTACTTCCTGCAAAGTTACAATGAATTTTCTTATATTTGTTTGATTATTCGTATGGGAGCCTTAAGCTATAGTGGTCCGATCCGGCTCGCTCCGACATATGTACTACCTGCAATAGAAAGAAGACTTTTGGGAAAGTTTCATTGCGATAGCTTTAAAACTGAGAGACTAGTTCGCATAGAAACGGACAGACGGACATGGCTAGATGGACTCGGCTATTGGTGCTGATCAAGAATATATATACTTTATGTGGTCGGAAACGTCTCCTTCACTGCGTTACAATATCTGACTGAAATTATAATACCCTCTGCAAGGGTATAAAAATTGTTAGACGTCGATACCGAACATGTTAGAAGTTTATTGTCTGTCTTAAAAATACACCATAGGATGGCCAGGAGCCTAGACTTCCTAGGCACCGCACTCAAAGTAATTGCGGGCACACCTGATGCGGCCGACTTCGATATGCTAAAAGTGTCCGAGGCACGTTTAATTGAGTCAAATAACCGGCAGGCTTTAATAAATACGCAGACGCAGAATAAAATTAATGAATTAACAGAGGCCGTTAATAAAATTATCAAGGCAAAACAAAATAATATAGTTGACACTTCCCACCTGTACGAGGTACTTTTGGCCAGAAATAGAATACTAATAACCGAGATTCAAAACGTAATGCTTACAGTCACACTTGCAAAAGCCAACATCATAAACCAACCAATTTTTAATCAAAATGATTTGAAGTCTGTATTTGTTGATTACCCCACCGAAGCCCCCATCATTAGCCTACTAGAGGCGTCTAACATAAGAGTCCTTCAGTCCGATAGTATAATCCATGTGCTAATCGCATACCCTAAGATTAAAAGTATTTGTAAAAAAGTCACGATCTTCCCTGTATTACACCAACATACCATCCTGCAATTGAAGGAGAACACAGTAGCCGAATGCAATAGCGACGTCTTAGCAGTCACCGATTGCGTAACAACAACTTACGCGTCGTTTTGCAAGCTGGCGACCCATGATACTTGTGCTCGAGGCCTACACGCGGGGAGTACCGCACTATGCGAGACGCAAGCCAGCCACCTAGACCCCATAACGTTAATAGATGACGGAGTAATAATAATCAACGAGTGCCCAGCTAAAGTCAGCACTGACGACGGCCCTGAAATAGCCACCGACGGCACACACCTCATTACGTTCGAACGAGTGGCTTTCATCAATGGCACCCAATACTCAAACCAACGTGAAGCCATAAGAAAAACTCCGGGCATGGCGGCATCCCCGTTACCTAACATCATCGGCCACGATTCCTCACTAAGCATGTCACTTCTCCAAAGAATTAACATCCAAAACTTGGAGGTTATCCAAGGGCTTAAGGAAGAAGTGAAATCGGCTGGAACTATCGACACCTGGTTCGCGGTTGGCTTGGGAGCCAGTCTTCTCATCAGCTGCTCCTTCCTACTCATCAAGATGCTGAGGAGGAGACGAGACGCACGGGAGATCCAACAAGTCGTTGACAAATTCCAGATGACCGAGGACGGTCATATTCCTAAGGGGGGAGTTGTTAACATTGTTAAGGAGTAATTATAAGTCGATACAGATCTTGGGTGATTATTGGATCACCCTAGTGTTCAGTTGCAAAATCAGCATAAACATCTTTAGGGGCCGTGCCTGGTTCTTACTGGTGCACTGTATGGTGAGTTATGTTGATTTTGCTAGTGTCAGCACTTTGCTGCACGAGCGGTCGGCTTGCCGGCCGCGCATAGCTTACGTAAAGTCAAATATGTTTTTAGTTTTTACTTGGACATTCATTAAAGAGCAGTGGCTTGAATATAAAACTCCGGCATTGGCCGTCAACATTTACTTTATTAATTGAAATTGGTTATCGAGCCTTAAGGGCCGTTAGCAACGGAGTTAGTTACTCCCGACGTAATCTTCATAAGAAGAGAGAAGAGAGCCAGTGGCAACCGCCCAGCTCATCCATAATAGCAGCCAGCCACGGTGGCCACTGCATCATCACCCCTTCCCCCGGACCAGCCACGGTGGCAATTGGATCGCAACACCTCACCCTCACGGACAACGGCGAGGGATAGCGCGTGGCTCCAGAATTAAAACATAATTTATATGCACTCGTCAAAGATACTAGCGCCATCTTGTGTCTGTTTCATTTTTTCCCATAACTTTTTAATGGATTTTCCGATTTTAAAATTTCTTCTACATTTTGATAGGTATTAATAAACAAAATGGCATTTACACTTAAGCAAAATCTGTAAAGATAACGTCGCCAGGCTTTTAGATTAGCTCAGAGAAGCTGGGTCGGGCAAAATGAAATATTTGAATTTTGAAAACGGGAATCGTTTGACCCCCATATGACCACTTTTGCCCACCCTTTAGTTTTTTTTGACCACGTCCAGTTTCGAAAATATCGAAGTTCGAAAATTTTCAAAAATCAAAAGGATGACTTTTTCCAATTTTTTTTTGTGGAATCGTTTGACCCCCAATTGACCACCATTGCCCATCCTTTAGAATTTTCAAAAAGTGAAAACTAGGGAAACTGTGGCCATTTTTCGTTTTTCTCAAAATTCGAAAAACTTAAAGTTCAATTTTTCAAAACTTTTTTTTGTCCAATCGTTTGACCCCCAATTGACCACCATTGCCCACCATTTAGAATTTTCAAAAAGTGAAAACTATGGAAACTGTGGCCATTTTTCGTTTTTCTCAAAATTCGAAAAACTTAAAGTTCAATTTTTCAAAACTTTTTTTTTGTCCAATCGTTTGACCCCCAATTGACCACCATTGACCACCCTTTAGAATTTTCAAAAAGTGAAAACTATGGAAACTGTGGCCATTTTTCGTTTTTCTCAAAATTCGATAAACTTAAAGTTCAATTTTTCAAAACTTTTTTTTATCCAATCGTTTGACCCCCAATTGACCACCATTGTACACTTTTACGTTTTTATTAAAAGTAAACATCTCTTAAAATTAGTCAATTAGTTTGTCCAATAGTTTAAAGTAGTTAGATTCAACATGGGTTATGCAAAGCAGGTAATTCAAAATTGAAATATCTGAATGGAGAATAAAAGTAGGTAGAGAGTATTGACAAATTTTTTAAACCTGAATGGTTTTGTTAAAAGTCTTTTTTAATTCTTGCAAAATTTTCAAGTTTGATTTGTGATTTAAAGATAAATTTAAAATTGTCTTGATCCCAGAATTTCGTGCTGTGTCATAAATGTTGGTGCATAAACGTGATCAGTGTTGTGACTATTCCTTCGATTTGTTTCACAAGGAATTGAAGTGAAGTGACGTTGCACAAAATTCTACGATATTCTCTGTCATTGTGTTTTATTTTGCGAATCCTTTGAATTTAGTTTTTTTGTGTGATTTAAAGACTTGCAATTTTTCAAATTTCATTTAAAATTTCAAAATAGTTTTTCTTGATAATTTTCTAAATTTTATTGAGTGTTTTGTTTTACATTGCGTATTTGAATTTTCTTTACATTTTATTTAAAAACATGCCCATTTTTGCTTTTTTTATTGAAAGATAACTTTTCTTCAGAGTTTATTTTTTTTCACAATTTCTTCGTGATTTGCTAAAATAAAAAAAAACGAGGACGGAAGCTAACTTCGGCAAGCCGAATTTTTAATACCCTTGCAGATTTTACGAATGAAAACTTGACTAGAATAGCAACATGAATTAATAAACAACAAAATATTTTATAATTGAAAAAAAATAAAAAGTTAAAATTTTTCACCCTCTTGTTCCTATGGGAGCTATAGGATATAGACGCCCGATTGGCACGCGCTTTTACCCTAATCAAGGTACGCACAAAAGAATACGATTCGGAAAGTTTCATGGGAATAGCTTATATTATGCGCGAAATATCCTGAAAAACGTCAAATTTTGGACGATTTCACCCTATTGTTCCTATGGGAGCTATACGATATAGAAGTCCGATCGGCACGCGCTTTTACCCTGATCAAGGTATGCGTAAAAGAATAAGATTCATGTCAAAAGCTCTTACACTGAGCGAAATATCTTCATTTTGTGAAAGCTATATCCGATTGTTCCTATGGGAGCTATAGGATATAGACGTCCGATCGGGTCGGTTTTCAAACTTGATCTGCGTACACATGTTTTAGGACGACTGTGAAAGTTTTAAGTCGCTAGCTTTTAAACTGAGCTCGCAAACGGTATTGAAACAGACGGACAGACGGACATGGCTATATCGACTCCCCTATTGATCCTGAACAAGAATATATATACTTTATGGGGTCGGAAACGTCTCCTTCACTTGGTTACAAACTTCTGACCAAAATTATAATACCCTCTGCAAGGGTATAAAAACAACAAAATACACGCGAACAAATAAAATAGTTTTGGTACGATATTAATTGAGACGGTTCTATTAATTTGCCAAATGAATAAAGCAACAAAATACATGAAAATTTCGTAAATAGGTTTTCTACAATTTTAATTGTTAAATACTATTCAATGACCAAAAAAATAAAGCAACAAAATACATGAAAAATGTAGAAAATAGTGAACTACTATTTTTTATGTTGATTTTACATAGTTTTTTTTTTGTGTACGCAGGCCGAGTAAGATGATGTATTGTATATTAATTTTAATTCCCAATTTTGTAAAGATATTTTTAAGATGATTCAATGTTATTTTGTTGAAATAACACAAATTTGGTATTAAGTTTTCTAGCTTTATTTTCTTTGTGGGATGCGAAAATTTGTTATTGAAATTGTTTAATTTTAAGAGATGAACTAAGAATGTTTTGATTTAAAATTTGTAATTCTAAGAGGTTTTATTATTAATTTTAATTATTTGTAAGTGTAAAATTGTTTATTAAAATGTTAAGCTTTAAGAGGTGGTTAAGTGGCCTAAAGTTTTTATTTTCATTTTCATTTCAATAAAATTCCCAAATTTTTCATAGTTTTCACTTTTTGAAAATTCTAAACGATTGCACAAAACATATTTTAAAAAATTCAACTTTAAGTTTTTCGAATTTTGAGAAAAACGAAAAATGGCCACAGTTTCCATAGTTTTCATTTTTTGAAAATTCTAAAGGGTGGGCAGTGGTGGTCAATTGGGAGTCAAACGATTGGACAAAAAAAACGTTTTGAAAAATTGAACTTTAAGTTTTTCGAATTTTGAGAAAAACGAAAAATGGCCAGTTTCCATAGTTTTCACTTTTTCAAAATTCTAAAAGGTGGGCAATGGTGGTCAATTGGGGGTCAAACGATTCCACAAAAAAAAATTGGAAAAAGTCATCCTTTTGATTTTCGAAAATTTTCGAACTTCGATATTTTCGAAACTGGACGTGGTCAAAAAAAACCAAAGGGTGGGCAAAAGTGGTCATATGGGGGTCAAACGATTCCCGTTTTCAAAATTCAAAAATTTCATTTTAACCGACCCAGCTTCTCTGAGCTAAATAGATTCAGTTTTGTGGAATTTTTAAATTTTTATATAATCTGATCTCTATTATTTATTTAATTATAATGATTATTAAATCCTGCAATGGGCCGTTTACCGCTTCTTCCCCTTTAGTCCTTGCTTGAAAAACATGAGCACGGGCAAGCAATTGTAGTAAAACTTGCGGCCGCAGTCTATCGGCCAGCTGGTAAGGAACTGCAGCTACTTGTAGCCGGTGTTGTACGGGGTCGTTTTGCTCCACCTTGGTCAGTACCTTATTCATGTAGGACTTCTTGTCGCCGAATGAAACGCACTCCAAAAGGCGGTGGTTCACCGACACATCAACGGCCGTCTCCGAAATAATCTCGGTGTCCTCGTCAGCCTTCTCAGGGGAGACATTGGTTCCGGCCAATTCGATATCATCGAACTTGCTGTTATAAGCTTCTCTGAGATTTTCAAATAATTTAATATTCTTTATTTATTTAAAATATCTAACTAAGCCTACACTCAAAAAAAAAAAACAGCCCGAAATCGCCATTTAATCAAGAAATTCGCCATGGATTTCTGTCGATGGCGATTTACCCTATTTTTTAGAAAGGAATTTTCTAAAATTTAGAAAACAATTTCTGAAAAGCAGAAATACTTTTCTAAAATCAAGAAAAATTGCCATCAAATTTAAAAATTTTCCTAAAATCTAGAAAGTACATTTCTTGAACATAGAATTTTTTTCTTAAGATAAGAAAGGAGTTTTTTTGTTTTCAAAAAATTTTCTTTATTTAAATGAAATGCATACATATTTATTTTACTATTTTATTTCCTAAAAAGAAAGAGAAAATAAAATAAAAAAGATGATAAGAAAATTATTAATTTTTCCTAACAAAAAAGAGAAATTAAAACAAAAAAAGATAAAAATAACATTATAAATATTACCTAAACAAAAAGAGAAAAGAAAACAAAAAACATAAAAATAAAATTATTAATATTTATATTAAGTATTTAATATATTATTATTAAAATTTACTTACTTACTGCCAAATTATCAACAATACCTGAAATAGAAATTATACCTGCAATCGAAAATAAAAATTAATATTAGAGAAGGATGGTATTTGCGGCCTGCAATATTATTAATAGCCAAAACTATTAAAATAGTACGCCCTTTGCTTACCATAAATTTCCACACACTTACCAAATTTATATTTTAATTTATTTCAATTGCTTACCTATAAATTGCATTTTTGAGGGATCGCACTTTAACTTTCTTAAATAGGCTCACCACAAACTTATTACTTTGAATGCTCATCCAAAACTGAGCACAAGGTTTCAAGATACAGCGCAACGCAAGCAACTCTCTCGCGAGAGACTGCATTTCCAAAACAACAACGCAATAAAAGTTACAGCTACGCACAAGAAAATTCTCGATCATATAAATATTGAGTTTGCGCCTCCAATAACCTTTTATTTTTTCAATGCAGGATGAGACAGGCACCATAACTGGTGCCCTGATAAAAACTATTAGTAATTACCGAAAGGTTCTTAAAGTCGTTCACCTAAATGCACAAAGCTTACTTAATAAAATAGATGAGTTCAGATTTATTTTTTCCCAGTCAAATGTAGATGTGATATGTGTGTCCGAGACTTGGTTTTGGCCTGATTTATGTGATTTGTCAATTGTTTGTGATGGTTATGTTGTTTATCGTTCTGATCGTATTGGACTGGCCGGTGGTGTTGCTATATATGTCAATTCGAAATTAAAATGTAGTGTTAAATGTAAACAACCAAGTGAATGTCCGATAGAATACATTTTTTTAGAAATTACAAATGGAGTATATGGGAAACTTCTTCTCGGCTGCATATACAGACCCAACCGTACCATCGACTATGAGCCAATACTCAGCGTTATCGCAGATATTTCGCTGTTGTACTCGGACGTCATACTTGCAGGCGATTTTAATAGCAATCTGCTGAAAGGGAGCCATCTTTTGAACGGGTTTGAATCCCTTGGGCTGTATAGCGCTAATGAAACATTGCCTACACATTTCTCAAATACCTGTGATACACTTCTTGACTTATTTCTTGTTAATGACCGTAGTAAATTTTTTACTTTATGACCAGGTTTCTCAATAGCTTTTTCCAGACATGACTTAATATTCTTGACCTATGACTTGACCTTCGACTATCAAACGACTTCTTTCAATTACAGAGACTGTAAGAACATTAATCTGACAGGACCTCAGCTTGAATTTACAACTTGTGACTGGTTTGATTGTCAATTGCATGTTTTAAATAGTAATGTCCAGTACCTGTTTAGCAAATGTGTACCGTTAAGAACTAAAGTGATTAAGCCGATGCAAAATCCTTGGTTCAATAACGAAATTAAAAATCTAATATATCAGCGAGATGTTGCCAACCGCAAATGGAAGCGCTACAAAACTGAGGACTTTAGAAACAATTACAATTAGGCTCGAGCAATTGTTAATAAAAAGATTCATTCTGCTAAATGCAGATTTTATAAATCCAAATTTGAAAATTGCTCTTCTGCTAAGCTCTGCTGGGCCGAAATTATCGCTTATATACGGCTTTAAAAATTTTAATATTTCGGAAAAGTAAAAATGCAGTTTTATTGTCTTTATCAATACCTATCGAAATGTAGACGACATTTTTCAAATCGGACCATTCATTAAAAAGTTATGCGTGATCAAAGTTTCTATCTCCATGTCCCTCGCACTCCCTTTACCTGAGTAACGGGTATCTGATAGTCGGGGCACCCGACTATAGCGTTCTCTCTTGTTAATACTGCATTAACTACGTGTTCGTTCCCTACAGTATGGAAAAAAGCAAAGATTCTTCCAATTCCGAAACCAAGTAACGACTTCAGACCCATATCAATACTTCCCTTCCTGTCAAAAGTTCTTGAAAACCTTATGTCCTCCCAAATACAAACTTTTTACACGACTTAC
Source organism: Drosophila lutescens (assembly GCA_037075285.1). Lineage (NCBI taxonomy): Eukaryota > Metazoa > Arthropoda > Insecta > Diptera > Drosophilidae > Drosophila > Drosophila lutescens. The sequence goes on along the minus strand of JBAMCF010001248.1, from coordinate 3,880 downwards.
ACGACAAACAGTCTGGTTTCCGAAGAAAAAGAAATTGTATTAGTGCCATTACTGATATTGTGGAAGATGTCAGGCAGCAGCTTGATAAAAATTGTGTTACATTTTTGACTCTTCTTGATCACAGCAAAGCCTTTGATTCGGTGAATCACAACATACTGTGTGCAAAACTCCAAAATATTTTTAACTTTTCAAGCACAGCGGTCAAGCTTGTTAAAACCTACCTAACAGATCGAGTACAAGCTGTAGTCTCTGGAATGAATATCTCCACCTTTAGGCAACTTACAAGGGGAGTACCTCAAGGATCTGTGTTAGGGCCATTGCTGTTTTCTATTTATGTGAATGTGAAGTACACCTATACGCTGATGATGTCCAAATTTATGTTAGTAACCCAGTCAAGGATATAAATGTGTGTGCCAGTATAAGTAACAAAATGATATCCATATTTGAGAATTGGGCTAACAATAACGGCTTGGGAATACAACCAAAAAAATCAAAGTGTATCGTAATCAGTAAAAGGGTGATCGACACAAGTGTTCTCACAAAATTATATATAAATAATACAGCTATTAGCTATAAAGATCATGTTGTAAATCTTGGCATAACCTTTAGCAAAACCTTATCATGGAGCAAACATATAGCTAAAGCAACTGGTCGCACATACGGTTTGTTGCGTCAGCTTTCAGCATCAAAATCATTTGTACCTGAACAAATAAGATTATTAATCTCTAAAGCTATTCTTGTTCCCACTCTCTTCTAGGCATAGAAATTTTTGGTCACTGTGATGAGCGTGATACGTGCACACTAGTAGTTGCCTTCAACGCAATTGTCCGTTTTGTGTTTCATTTAAGACGATATGACCATGTATCACATTTAATTTATAAAATTCTTGACCTTAACTTGACCGACTGCACTTTGGTATACTTTCACAAGATTGTGACGACTCGAGAACCGATATACCTATATCGGAAGCTATTTCCTGCTACATCCCAAAGAACGAATAATTACCTATGCCCTCGTACTTTAACGCTTTGTTCGAAGAGGCAGTTTTTTATTAACAGCATCCGTTTATGGAACAATCTTCCCCATCAATTCAAAACTATTAGGAGCGCAACTCAATTCTCAATTAAAATTAAAGAAAATATAAAATCACAATAAAAGTAAAAATAAGTAATATTAGGTAAAAAACAAGAAAAACGCTATAGTCGGGTGCCCCGACAATCAGATACCCGTTACTCAGGTAAAGGGAGTGCGAGGGAGATGGAGATAGAAACTTTGAACACGCATAACTTTTTAACGAATGGTCCGATTTGAAAAATTTCTTCGATAGGTATTGATAAACACAATAAAACACCATTTTTACTTTTCCGAAATATTGAAATTTTTAAAATCGTATATCAGCGATTGTGGGCGTTAGAGGGGGCGTGGCACCTTTTTGAAACAAACTTGCGCTGCGTAGGAACTCCTAGAATCTGCAGGCAAAATGCCAAACTTCTAGCTTTTAAAGTTTCCGAGATCTCAGCGTTCATACAGACAGACAGACAGACGGACAGACAGACAGACAGACGGACAGACGGACAGACGGACATGGCTAGATCGACTCGGCTAGTGATCCTGATCAAGAATATATATACTTTATGGGGTCGGAAACGCTTCCTTCTAGCTGTTACATACTTTTGCACGAATACAATATACCCTTTTACTCTACGAGTAACGGGTATAACAAGAGAGAACGCTATAGTCGGGTGCCCCGACAATCAGATACCCGTTACTCAGGTAAAGGGAGTGCGAGGGAGATGGAGATAGAAACTTTGAACACGCATAACTTTTTAACGAATGGTCCGATTTGAAAAATTTCTTCTACATTTCGATAGGTATTGATAAACACAATAAAACACCATTTTTACTTTTCCGAAATATTGAAATTTTTAAAATCGTATATAAGCGATTGTGGGCGTTAGAGGGGGCGTGGCACCTTTTTGAAACAAACTTGCGCTGCGTAGGAACTCCTAGAATCTGCATGCAAAATGCCAATCTTCTAGCTTTTATAGTTTCCGAGATCTCAGCGTTCATACAGACAGACAGACAGACGGACAGACAGACGGACAGACGGACATGGCTAGATCGACTCGGCTAGTGATCCTGATCAAGAATATATATATTTTATGGGGTCGGAAACGCTTCCTTCTAGCTGTTACATACTTTTGCACGAATACAATATACCCTTTTACTCTACGAGTAACGGGTATAATCATAAAAACGTAAAAAAAAACAAATAAAATAATCAAAATAAAAATAAAAAGTATATAGTATATAAGAATTAAATGTTAATAGTTCGCTAATTTAATGATTGTAACGAAGTTCTCTGGCCGGGGTGAGTCTCAGTCGCGCCAGAGATCCTTACAAGAAATTTGTAATCTACAGGAGACTTGCTTTAAAAAGGAAATCGTAGGCGAGGGTTCTTGGATCGGGTAAGTCGCGATTGCTGGGACGGCGACGCACAAAATGGCAGGCTTTGCGTGGCTAGCCAGAGGAGAAGGGGGGAGGGGAAAACACGCGTGGTGCTCCCGCGTACTTGTGCGACTCCTGATTATGAGACGCCTATATCTGGCAAGGATCCGGCGATCCCTGGGTGTACCAGGTATTACCGTAGCCACGCCTGAAAGGGAGAGCAAAAAAAGGGGGGGGGGGGGATGTGCTTCCAACAGGGGCACGCCGGCGTTCTCTGGGAGTACCAGGTATTACCGTAGCCACGCCTGAAGGGGGAGAAAAGGGGGGGATGTGCTTCCAACAGGGGCACGCCGGCGTTCTCTGGGAGTACCAGGTATTACCGTAGCCACGCCTGAAGGGGTGAAAAAGGGGGGGGGATGTGCTTCCAACAGGGGCACGCCGGCGTTCTCTGGGAGTACCAGGTATTACCGTAGCCACGCCTGAAGTATCACTAACTACGGGTTCAGGAAGGATTAGGGTTATTTTTTCAAAGAACTACACTGTTACCGAATATACGCAGGTGGGTTATAATTCCGAAGTTTCACTTTATTTCCTTATCCTATCTTATTTCCCTGCTGCTGCACCGAGTTCTTAGGATCTAAGTCACACGCGTTGATTCACAAGTTATTTTACCCAGTTGTGGAGCACACGTCTGCTTCCTTCAGCCGTCCGGAACCAAGAGAGCGAATCATTTCGATTGATCCTGAACATCAACTCGGTTTGGGTTGCCACCCGTCGAAATATCGAGCAATGTCGGTCATCGACTCATGGTTTCGTTGCCACTCGTCGAAATATCGAGCGGGGCTGACCATCGATAGTCAATTTGGCCACCTGGTGGTTTGATCGCGTAGCGATCTGGCAAAGTCTTGCGATCTGGCAACGTTGTTTAGGGCGCGCTTAGGTTTAAATTTAATTTTGTTAACCGATAATACTTCAGGGATTCCTCTTAAACCTAATAACAAGATCCTTCATGGCGTCTTATAGATAAACTTAAACAATAAGGTATTAAAGTTAATGAAATAGAAAATAAAAATGTGTGCTTCGTGAAGCGATGCGTCACACCCCCTTCCTACTTCGGGGGGTCGAAAAGGATCCGAACGGTGCCGTTCGTCCTGCTGGTGACCCTATAATTTCCCTCGATGCGTTGGAGTCGGTAGCGTTGACGAGATCTGGCCTGTAGCGCTCGGGCTTCGATGGTCTCTATGACGCTAGCGGGGATTTTCCCATCGGGAGTGTCGCAGGTCCAGTTTTTTGGCGGATCTAGCCGGATGTCGGCAGGGGGTTGGTCCGTGTCCTGCGGATCCCAAGCCGCTTGCTCGTTCCCGTCGGGTAGCCAGTCCAGGACCATGCTCTCGACTTCTGGGGGAAGTTCTGCCATCAAGGCATCCATGGC